>JBCJKH010054569.1:29157-39384 GCA_039877255.1 Loriculus beryllinus
AGCATGCTCAAAGAGGGGCGACCTCACTTTGGAGGCAGGTAGCATTAGAGATAGAGGTGTGTTTTTGTATTAAAATGTATTAAAATGCATTATAATGAAGCAAAGATTGCACAAAGGACAGCACTTTGTCAAAAGATGACAGACTGTTGGCTCAGGGTAGCAATTGTGCAGCTTATCAGTTTCTAGTACCACCAAGTTCCCCTCTCTGCTGGTGTTAGGACAGAGTGTGGTCGCATCTCTCTCATCCATCCTCTGTCACTGTTGCCACAGGAACCACTGTGGAGTGCACATTCCTGGCACACGAGGTGTAGGTGCATCTTCCCCTGAAGGTCCATTTTTCCTTTATGTGTGAACAATGCCACATTTTAACTATATGTTCAATTTCTAATTGTTCCACACCATTTAGTGAGTAAGGCCTCTTTTTTTCCTCAGCGTGGGCACAGATAAAAGCATGGGATGTGTACCCAGGAGTCTCTATGTGTATATTGATGAGATGTTAGTAAAAAACATATCATAGAATAGTAGATAATCCTGAGTTGGAAGAAACCCACAAGAATCATCAAATCCATCTCCTGAAATGTTAGCTATTAGTCAAATAAATGTGTTTGAAGAACAATGTTGACATTTCTACTCAGGTAAAACTTCTCAGTTAACAATATAGCTTAGGCCATTCCTGAGGGCAGTTGCTGAGAAAAGGAGGAATAGCCACAACACTTCCTTAAACGGCCTGATTTCACAGCCCATGGCTCCGAAGCTACACAGGTGCACCTGCATGGCTTGCTCTTAAATACTATCTGCTCAGCTTCTAAGTTTGCAATGGCTTTTGGTGTGCTCAGGGCTCTGTCATAAGCCTAGCTAAGAAATGGTATAAGATAATGAAGTCAAGAGACATACCAACAGTGGTATCAATGTGTTTATCTCAGAAGCTTAGCAAAAGGGTAAACAATACATTTTTCTCACAATGATCTGTGATACACAGATTTGATTTGTTTGGGAAGAGGAAGAAACTCTGGTATCAGAGGAAAAAAAGTTTTACATTTCAACAGATTTATTTATTTACTTTTTTACTCCATATGTTTAATGATGATATTCTTATCATAGCGTTACCAAATTCAGAAAAATGACCCTCCTCTTGGTCGAAACATGCCACCTGTTGCAGGAAGGATACTGTGGGTGAGACAGCTTTTCAGAAGGATAAATGAACCGATCAATTATTTCCATGTAAGTTGATGTGAGGAAAAATTAAGTGTTTTGTGTAACAGTGAACTGTCTTACTTCGGTAGAGTGACCATGATGTTTGTGGCTATGATGACAGTTCTCATATGCTAGTCAACTGTTTATTTGTATGTGAGTGTCTAGTTAAAAAAACATGCTCTGCAGAAACAGCCGTTGTAGATCCAGGATGTAGTGTTAAAATACAATAAATTGTTTCAGTTGGAAGGGAGCTACAGTGACCATCTAGTCCAACTGCTTGAGCAGTTCCAAACTGACCAAAAGGTACAGCATGTTACTAAAAGCATTGTCCAAATTCCTCTTAAACACTGACAAGCTTGGGACATTGACCAACTCTTGAGGAAACCTGTTCCAGTGTTTGATCATCATCTTAGTAAAGTTATGCTTCCTAATGTCAAACACTTTGCATAATTCCAGGTAGATGATCTGAGATGCTTTGCCCCTGTCCATCAGTTCCATAGCCCTATCGTAGAAGGTCACCAAATTGGTCAGGCAGGATTTCCCCTTAGTGAAGCCATGCTGGCTGTCACCAAGCACCTTGTTGTTTTTCACGTGCCTTCACAACCCTAGATTCATGTGTCGTGTCAACTTTGGAATGTTCCATATCTTCCATATCTCAGTAGTGTGACTCTGGTTCATCTTTGCATTCAGAATATGAGTGAGGCTGGTGGGTATTTTCCCTTAGGCATTTTCTATCTAGTAACTATGCTTTACATCTTTGTTTTCTTTAGGCTTGTTATAGAACTTGTCATTTCATGATCAAGCTCAGCAAGTGTAGAGTTAACATCAAGGGGAGCCTGCCTGACTTGCATGCTGATGTTAATGAATCTGTGAATTGTGTCATATTAGCCTCATTTGCTTCCCATATGCTTACTCTCGTTTTCCCTCAGAAGCTACAATTCCACTTTTCATCTTCATTTGTATGCCCAAAATGCAGCCAGCTTAATTACCAATTATAACCTTACTCATTTAAAAGCTAAATCAACTGGAAACAACACTAAAAAGTGTCTCCCTTGAGGAGAACTAAAGACTTTGTGTTAATTTTCTTCACATATTTTGATTAGTATAAAGCACTGTGTAACTTACAAGTTAATCTCCCCAACTGATGTTAATTTTAAATCAAGATGACATGTGCATACTCATGGGATGATGGTCAGAACAATCTGCCTTTTCTTCCTCCTTCAACTCTGACCTACCACACAGAATTGTTTCTCCCTGGGAAACGATAATGAAGCACTATAGCACCCAGCTCTGCCAGCAGCTTTTTATTTATGTCCACCTTTTCTTGCTTTGTTTTTTAACTGCCTGGCCTGTGCTATTTCCTTGAGTTTCTAAGTCCCCTGTGAGTTTCTTCTAAATGCAGTTTCTTCCATCTAAGGAAATGAGAACTCCGTAAACTTCCAGGTAGGTTTCATGGGACCCTGTCAAACAATGGAAGGTGTAATAGCTGTTGGGCTTGATATACTAGTGATTGCCACAAAAAACATCCTTCCAATCAATACTGTAAAACTCTCAGACATTCTTTAGCTCCTGAGTGAATTTGCCATTCCTAGTGTCAATCTTCATTACTGCAATAAAGGCCAGAGTAACTATAAGAAAAAAAAACTAGATTTGGAGACCTGCTATTTTTATTTATGGAATATTTACATGGTGTAACTTATCAACTATTTGGAACACATCACCCTCTCTTTATGGGAGAAGCAAGACTTGCTTTCCAGCTGTTCTTTTTTCCAAAACAAAAAGTTTAAGGTATTGAAATTTTTTAATTTTTTTTTTCTAAAAGTAACCCAAGTCGACTAACAGAAAATACAACAGATATTTGTAAATGAATGAATTAATTGCACAGTGATGAACTTGATCCATTTACATTGCCTATAGCTCAAGTGTGTTGAGAACCTAACACTGAATGTGGTGTTTGTGTGCCCCACGCATGCGTGGCAGCCAATAGTCTCCCTACAGTGCTACCCTTACCCATCCCTCGTCTTCCATCCTGGGAAGCAGAAAGCATTCACAGCCGAAAGCATTTGCAGGTCCCTTGTCTCATATGGTTCATAAAGATGTAGCCTCTGACTTAGTGGGGAAGTCCTGGTTACACTTCCCCTTTCATACACCTAGAAATTACTAAACACAACCTTCTAATAAGATTAATATATTACTCAGTATTAGTCTCTAGTTTGTCCGTCTTTGATTATTGGATCTATAAGTGTTTTATGAACCACCTGTCTGGTTGTGAAGGATAATATTCTGATCTTAGTAAAATAAACAATAGTTTTGCTATTATTCCTGGCAGAACTAGGGTTTTGCCAGTATGTCTTTTCCTGTTAATTATACTGTTCTTTCTGTTAAAGAATGAAGCTTTTATTCTCTTCAGCTTGTAATAGGAAGGCATGAAGGGATATGATTGCTCCTTTTTAAGTACAGTGAACAGATAAATGAGATGGAAAAGGCTCAAACACTGAAGAACAATGGTTATATAAAAACAAATGTATATAAACTGGCACAGTACATTTTGGCTTGAAACCAAGTAGACTGTTTATAGTAATCAGAAAAAATATTACTTCAAGCAGTGTGGCGAGAAACCTAGATGGGAGTTTCACATGTTTATGATAGAGGTGGTATAAATATCTGAGAGATCAGGGTGTTTGATTCAGTGACCGAAGTTTTCCATTCTTGTCTTGTTTCTGAAGTCCTTTGTCCTTAACATTGTCATGTCATGCACATGCACACACACAAAACGAGATGAAGCTGAAGCGCAGGCAACGTATGTTTAATTTTCATCAGTTTTTCTTTTTCACATTTCAGCCTTCCTTTCCTCACACCACCCAACATTTGTATTTAACTCCCAGTTCCTGGGATGTATATGATATTGTTGCTTCACTAAGCTGAAGGACAGGCTCACAAATCCTAATGAAGAGCATGAGTGCACTGTATTAGTTGAAAAACTGTTAGGCAAGAAAATTTTGAACTTTGAAGGTAAATAGGGGTTTTTCTAAGGTAAATAGGGGTTTTTCTAAGATCTATGTAGTGGACTTAAATACTGGTTTTGAGGGAATTTCTGCTCTGGCAGCTACCAAGGGACCTCACTCTTGTGAGAAGCTGGTGCTTTTGGAAGCACTATGGAGAAATTCACCTCTTACATTGCACTGAGATGGTGGCATGGTTCACTAGCCATCTTCTGGTCTTCTATTTTCAGCACGGAGGAGGAAGCACTGTGAGCTGTGTCATGAAGTTAAGCACACAGTGTTTCAGTATGCTTCAAAATAGCACATTTCAGGGGGTTTGCAGCAACGCTGGTGTTACTCTCACCTCTACCTCACTCTGCAACATCGGCATGGATCATCTTAATGACTAGTGACCTCTATGAGCTTCCTACTTCGTGGTGCTCAGCACCTTGTACGAGGATTTAATTCTGAAAGCAGAGTGGCAGGTGTGTCCCTGAGTTTAGCTGCTCTATTTATAGTGTTTTCCTGTAAGTGTAATGCTGCAATTATCATTCATACTGTCTTCCTCCAATTCTGCATGGCACCAGGCTGGGGACGTAATAAACATCTTTTTATGAACATGGCCTTCTTGGAGAAATAAAAATTAATTGCCTAAACAACATCACATGTAATTAATCAAAGCTTATGAGGAAGGAACTTTAATGCTTACAACATCAGGAAATTCTGAGCTGACTTTTAATATAGCAATACATTTCATTTATTGCTTTTTACTTCAAAGTCATAAATTTACATCAAATTGCCTGTGAAAATTATATACAGATTCAGAAACACAGATTCAGAAACACATATTTTCTGAATAAAAATAAGAGCATAGGAGAAGTAATTATTGCATTTCAAAACTGGTCATTAACTTACAGTTAACTGTCAGCCACTGGTAAAGTAACTTACAAAGAGCAGATGAACCAATGTGATCATTTATTGTTTCCTGAAGCTGACAAAGCACAGACTGTGCTAAATGGTGTAGAGGCAAAGAACTGGATCAGGAGACAAGAAACACCAAATTGTATTTTAATTCATGTTTTGTGCACAAGAAGCCTTAACGATGTGTCTTGTGATACCTATTTGCAGACGAAAGGCTTGTTGACCCCCTGTCAGCAGGCTTGGCCATGCACCCTGCTTTAGTTCTGCATCAGACACAAGTGATTGAGAGAAAGCCAGCAGAAAAGAGTTAGCTGAGCTCAAAACAGGAAATCTGCACAGACCTTTACAACACTGCAGCAGTGTGAAAAAAACATTAATGAAACTGAAAATTAGATTTATTTTTTCAAATCATATTTGCTGCTTAATGAGGATGATATTTTATTGCTTTGGACTAAGGTGACATTTTGAAGACTTTCTTCACAGCAGAGGTGCAGAATCATAATCTGTTGTTTTAGATAAAAGCTTAGATTTTGGAGCAAACTTTATCAAAGGGAGTAAAGACAGCAACTAATTTTATTGCAGCTAAATTAGAGAAAATGCAAGACTTTGTCTTTTAAAACAGAGGATCACTCCATTTTTCCCCTATAGTGATGACGTAACATTTCCATTTCCATGGATAATGAACTAGATCTTGCCAGCAGACCAGCCGCACAGGGGACTCATTCCCAAAGCTTAAGCATTATTTTTCTTTCCATCTGCTCCACATGGAGCTTGAGGTAAGCTATTCTTAACATGTTACGAGGATCACCATTTCTGGAAAGCAAACACACTCTTCATTTTCTTCTTTAAACAAGAAAGATCTTATTACTACCAGTCACGGCTTCTTTGCCACAATTGCCATTACTGCTTTTAATTGGTAATTCACTAGTTTTGGAGATGAGGTTTTAGAGCCCATAAAACCACAGGGAGTCAGCTGTCAGTCTAAATGGACCTTTTGAGAATATGGGAGGCCTCCACAATGTTGCTCACATCTCACAAAAGGCATGAAATGCAGTGTCTTAACTTTAAATGGTTTCACAGTCAACTGTTCCTTCCTATTAGTCCTTAAGTACATTCCAGGTAGGAAATGAAATAAATGCCAAAGAAATATGCAGCTTCTTTCTGCTGGGGATCTCTCCCAGATCCTTCCTTTGCCCTCGTCTACCTAAAGTGTTTACACAGCTGTTATAGTCTTTATAAGGATTAGCATAAAAATCCATATTAAGGGCCACAGAACTGTCTTCCAATTATGGAAATAGGATCAGTAGGAAATTAATAGTGTGCATCTGCAATGCCCTCCTGATTCAAAAATGACTCCAAGGGCTGAGCCTCTGGGGGCCTTTTTGCCTGTGTCATCCCCAGGAGGCTGATGCTTGGTCATCCCTCCTTTTTTAATGCCTACCTGTGTCAAAGGGAAGATCCTGTTTCCTGATGTAAAGCAGCAACCAGCCAGTGAAGGCAGTGGGTCAGCAGGAGAAAGGCTAAAAGCAGCTCAGGTAATGGAGCTTGAGTTGTCAGCCAGTTATGTCTTAGATAGCTCCATGTGAACAAGAGCCAGTCTCACTGCCTCAGTCTGATAGAAGGTGAATTTATGGGTACCAGCGCACTGAAAGAGAAAGGTCGGTTGCTGTTTCCACTGACTCCCTGCATACAAGACATGCTTACAGCATAATAGTCTAATACGCAAGCTCTTATGTACTAGAGTATTTCCCTGTGTTTCAAAACACCTCTAGGTGCACCTGAGCCCCCACAGCCTTCTCTGGGCTGCTGTAGCCTGACACAATCCTAAAGCAAACCAGAGACACCTCTCAGCTTTTCCTGCTGTACCTTCTCTGGGCATCCTGCATCCCTATGTACAGTGGGCCTTTTGCCAGACTTGGACATAACCCATGTGGTCTGGGCTATATGTGAACATGTGAAGAAATCAGATCTAGAAAGTTAGCCTGAGTGGTGTGAGTGAGGGTGGTCCAGTAAAATCTGCAGTTCCCAGGGGAAGTCTTTGATGCTGAGTGGCACCTCTGGGAAATCAGAGAGCAGCGCCTGCAGGTGACACCGAAGGTTCCCTTACTGGGAACCTGCAAACCCTAAATGTAAGAAAGAGTGAGGAGAAAGGCTGCAGTGACTTTTCTTCCTGCTCCGCATCTCGTTACCATGCCACTGAGACCTCTGTTAGGCGCTGCTTTTCATTTTGTATCCAGGCTTGCTTCCTACCTGTGCCAGCCTCTTTTTCCACTGAAAATCACATGCAAATGAAAGATATTTATGACTATGATAAAGAAAACAGGCAATTCACTAAGGAAATTAACTACTTCTCTTTCTCCATGTTACCTTGGTTTTCTAAAGAATAAAAGGTTTCGGTGCTTTGAACTGCAGACCAGTAGCCTGGTAAAAACGCTGTTGCTTGTAACTGGCCACAGGATTTTGTACTGATTTTGCAAGACCTCAGGACAAAGTGTGACTCTTGCATTTTTTATTGTATTACATTGTCATCATCATCATCATCATCATCATCATCATCATCATCATCATCATCATCAAGTAACTTCTGAACCCACTGAGACCAAAATGGAGAAGTCTTGAAGTCTCAAATTTATCGTGCCCCTAGTAGCTTTGTGAAAACCAGTGCTCAAACAGAAGAGACCTTAATTCTACTACTAAGGAAAATGCAAGAGAGCAGTGTTGTTACCTGTTTTCTTTGGGAGCACACATTATTTCCTGCCCAGTTTACTGTCGCAGGGAACTGGAAAGAAATGGGGGAGACGCTGAGATTGTACTACTGTGATGAAATTATTTAAAGGAAAAGAGCATATTTCTGTAAGAAACCTAGTTTAATAGTATCAATATTGATATTTAATTTAATATTAATATGAAATTTAATATTTAATTTTCTTAAGTTTAATAATATTGCTTACAGAAGCACTATTCTGACACTTTGGACATTATATTTTGTTACATTAAAGCATGTAACTTAAAGAAAAAATTCCTGTAATTTCAGTGGAATTTCAGTTCAGGCCTTGGGTTTGCAGGAAGCTCAAAGATACTTTTATTTACAAAATCTACTGCATGGATTTAATTTTATGTAACCCCTATTTTGTTTTTGTGGTGGGTTTTTTTTTTGAGATCAAGCACCATTGAATGTAACAGTCATTGACTTTGATTTCAGTGATTTCATACCCATGGCATAGTCCTTTTGGTTTTTTTAAGATTTATATTTTATGAAGACTAATGGTGGTGGAAAAGGGGCATTTTATTAGTAAATCTGAAACTACATTTCAGCAAGGATACTATAGAAGAGAATATCCTTTCAAGTGCAGCTTAATGCCCCAATTACTTTAATTTTTGTAATTACTTTTTCTCTTTTGAAATTGAAGTAGATTAATTGCAATTTCCTCTCACTGTAACAGTGGGGAAAAAAAAAATCATATTGAGGATAAATTCTCTTCACATAGCTGCAGCATGATCCCATAGCCAAAAAGTCTGAGGGCAGGATTTCGCTCTGGCATTGGAAATAGCATTAGAATTGTTTGTAATGTTATGCCATTGCAGAAATGGAAGTCACTTATCAGATCATTTAGGTCTTAGAGCTGATTGAGAAGCCTTCTGCAGGACCATAGAAGTAGTCCATAATCTCCTACAAGGACAGGATAATGAATCCTTCCTATCGAATGAGTTCAACAGCAGCAGGCCTAGGCCCAGGATCTGTTGGCAGGGAGAAATACTAAATTGATTTCTGTACTTATGTCAAATAGCATTATTAGATTACAGTGGGGATAATTTTTCATTCAAGCGAAGATCTTGGCATAAGCATTCAATGAATGAAACACTATGATGTATACATAGACTTTATTAGTTTGTTTATTTCAAATCATTTACCAGAAGATGAGTGGATCTGTTTTCACTTGTTCTGATGCAAGGATGTCACCATTACAAAAGTGATGCAAATGAAAGCAGAGCTTGATCCAAACTATCTATAAAATTATTTTGTGGTGTATAGTACATTTATAGCATTACTGTTCTTGGGGTTGAACGTTGCTCCCTTGCTGTTGACATAACTAGATGGATTACTTCTGCACTGTGAGTTACCTCCTACTATACTGCAGTTGATGGTAATTAGTCTGGGGATCAACACAAGACCTCTCTAAAAAGGAGTAACTATTTTACCCCTAACAGCAAAAGCCAAGTGTTTTTTTTTTTCCAATATCAGATCTCATAAGAGGGGATATGTTTAATAGCATCCAGGAAAGGTCAAAAGCTGTGACAAAACTAGGTGTTAAGGGAGAACCTCTCTGTGCCTGACTGACTTAAGAAAACCTGATAAATCTTTTTGATTCTTTGTATTATTATTATTATTATTATTATTATTATTATTATTATTGTTATTGTTGCTACCATGACTGCTTCAAGCAACTTAAAAGCTAGAAACATAAAAGTGCATCTTACTATGCAAGACATAGTAATGCAATATGTAACCTTGAGGGTACCTGGTCTCTCCCAGAGGAATTGCAGTCCTAAACTGGGTGCCTAGGATTCCTCTGTGATGCATGAGAAGAATTACACACCCAAAATCATACCGATGCATCCAAAGCAGGAAACAGCCACAGAAAACACTGAAAAACAAGTGGGTTGCTCATCTTGGCCGTAAATAGTTTATTCTGTGTTTCACAGGTCTGATTCTTCAAGTTCTCTTCAAGTCTCTACTTTATGAAGAGGAGACTACTATGTAAAGTCAATGTAAGGAGACATACAGTAACTTTCTTTTATTTAGTAGCTCAATATTTAAAATTGTCAACGAGATAACAAAAAGCTAGAATAATTTTCTTCTTCTGCCTAAGAGAGTGTAAATCTGTGTCTCTCGCCTCTTGTGGTCTTAACCATCAGAACAATTCAGAAGGGGTGACCCTTACTGCCTCTCCTTGGAAGGACTTCAGTTTGTAGGAAATTGTAATAGATGCGTTTGTCCCAGTAGAAGTGGACAGTTTGGTATCAGAACACTTCCCTGAATGGAAAAAAAGACCTGGATTTCTGTCAATATCCTATGTGATACCTGTTTAATATACACTATATAAACTGCAATTGAAATGCCCATTCTACT
>JBCJKH010054570.1:4814-46301 GCA_039877255.1 Loriculus beryllinus
CGCCTCAGCACCCTCACAGGGAAGAGCTTCTGCCTAAGAGCTCAGCTCAGTCTCCCCTCGGGCAGGTTAAAGCCATTTCCCTTGTCCCTCTCTCCCATTCCTTTCACTCCAGCCTGCTGTGCTCGCTGGACACACATTGGCTGGGAGGTGGGAGATCAGGAGGCTGAAGTGCAGCCTGGGGCCTCCAGCAGCCCCGTGAATCCTGGGGCGAGTTGATCCAAATGGATTTTAATCTTTTTTTCAGGTTTCTGCGAGAGGAATCTTGTCTTTTAGTGGTTCTGGAGTACGGGCGGTCTCAAGAATGAGCATTTTTAGTACCTCTGTGGTCAGGGAGCCAGCAGCCCAAAGGTTTTTTAATAGATGTTATTATTGTCCTAGCATTGCCTTTTCCCAGCACCCAATCTTATCCCAGGTGGGGATGTAACCCCTGCAGACACAGGTTAGAAGACCCAAACCCCTTCTTACTTTACCCGAGCAAAGGGGAATAAGCATCGTGTCTTGGTCCCATCGTGTGGCTCCTCCTCAGTTTGGGAAGGCTCTGGAGCAGCCAGGGAAGTGGCTGAAGCTGCAAGAGGCTGAGGACTGATGTGAGGAGTGGGAAGGAGCAATGAGGAAAGCTGGGGAGGGATGGAGATGGCTGGAGCCCATTGCACACAGAGCACCCATCCCTGGGGTGTCCTGCACCGAGCCACCACATCAGCACGTGCTGCAGTCCCTGTCATCCCACAAGCCCCATCCTGTATCAAATGTACCTGCACTGGTTTCACATCATATTCCTACCCTGAGGGGCAATAAACCAGCACATCCCTCTCCTTGTGGGTCACCAAAACCCCATGGGGTATTGCATTGTGTTTACAGGGGCCACAGGCTTGTGAGCTGGTGGCAGCGGGCTTAAAGGGGTTGGAAGAGCAGGAAATCCATCTCCTTCCTCCCAGGCCCCATCTCTGCCCATCCCATCTTCCTGGAATGGCCAGGGAGGGGTGAGGCAGGTCCTGAAGCTGTAAATCAACAGCATGAACCTGTTTGCCAAAGAATGACCACGGGTGACGTGCACCAGGGGACCTGAAGAGTTAGGGGTGAGGTTTGCAGCATGAGAGGTGGAACACAGCCTCCTCTTCCCTAGTGTGGGAATGGTCCCTGCTATGCAATGGGGGACACATCCAGGACAAGGCAAGGGGATGCTGGGGGCTGGTACCCACTGCTCATCCCATGCACCCTGCACCACCCATCAGCCTTCATGCGTTGCACTTTTACCCAATACCACAGAAACCAGAGATAAAACCTGTTTTCCTTACCCTGCAGAAAGGTGTTTTCCAGGATCCCTTCCCTGGGTACCATGTCACATCCAGTCCTCTGCCATCACTGCATCCTCTGTGGATCCACTCACACGTGTGACAGGGGGGTTGTGATAGGGCTGTGTGTTGTGATGTTCTGTACAGCTTGCAATAGCCCTTATTTCTTGCAGTAACCCTTATTTCTTGCAATAACCCTTATTTCTTACAATAACCCTTACCTCTTGTTGCACACTGTGTAGTAAACCATTACTTACATATCCTGTGGTTCACCCTCTGGTCTCTCAATCCGTAGCATTGCTGCAGCGGGGCTGGGGGCTTCCAGGAATGAGACTGAACTGGTCCAGCAGGACCAGCCCATGGGTTCCAACCCGGCCAACCTGTTGTGTGAGCACCGATGCTCATCCTCACCCTGCTGAAGTTCACCTGGATGAAACCACAGGGATTCTCCATGCAAAACCCCTCCTGCATTCAGTAACGTGATGAGGGATGTCCCAGCCTGGCCCCTTCCCTGTCTGTTTTCACCATGTCCAACACTTGGGATTGTCCCCAACCAAGGACCAAAGGCAGGAGAAAACCCCCTAGTTTGGGAACACCACAGCTTTCCCTGGCAAAGAGGTGTGGAACGGCCCTGGGGTTGCTGGTGTTTAGGGGGTGCAAAGGGAAAGCTGCCATCGTGCATGATTTCTATATAACTCATGTACATCAACCGTCAGTCCTTAGGTTGGAGCAGCTGGAAAAGGAATTATTTGTAAGGAAAAATAAATATTTATAAGGATCTTATAAGAATATATTTACAAATACAATATTTATAGGAATTTTTATAAGGAAGTATAAGACCCAAAGGAATTATTTACAGTCTTCAGGTTGTGAGATACAAGAACACAAACTCAGCAAGGGCAGGGAAGAGGCTGGTTAAGAGAAGGGAGATGTGGTTGGAGCCCATCACTGACCTGGGGAAGGGGCCTGGGGAAGGGATGCTTCCCTCTGTGTCCAGATTTGAGGTTGATGCTCCTGTGCCTGCATCGCCTGAGGCTGTTTCAAGGCCAATTTCAAGCTCTGTGGGGACGTGATGGAGGCAGTGGACTCCAGCCACCTCTGGCCAGTGAGCCTGCGGCGAGGGCTGTGTCCCTCATAGCAAACAAGCTCCTGTCATTTCCCTGCTCCAACAGGAACTGTTTTTACAGCAAATCCCTCCAAAATAGCAATCAGAAACAGCCGCAGGCATCGACCGAGCCCTGGTGCTGCAGGACCGGTTGCACAGTGGGGGTCAGGGATGGGGACAGCATCAGGGGATGGACAACCCTGCTCCAGGGACCCTGGGTGAAGACTGATGCCCTCAAACCCGTCCAAGTGGGCTTAGGGCATCACCAGGATGAGGAGCAGCCAGATGCTCTCTGCCGACTGCTCTCATCTTTCTTTATTCTTGGGATAACACGTTTTTCCTGGGATATGTACTCAGATAACATTTGCTGCCGCACAGCAATGGGATTTTCCAGGTTTCCATCCCACAGCCTGGGAAAGCCTTTGCTTCCTTTCTTTCGGGTCTTCTTTCTTCATGGCACGTACTGGGTGGTGTTTCAGATCTGAAATTGCAGGGAGGAGGCTGTAAAAAAGGGAACATGATTGCACATGGTCAAGGCAAAAAGGATGGGTGTGAGTGGAAGAACCTCCCGGAGGGGTGCTGAGCCCATCACCGAGGACTCGGTTGCACACCCTGCTCCCTTTACAAACACATCCCTGAACAGCTCAAAGCATTTCAGTACCCAGGGGGGTCTCTGTCACCATCGCAGAAAACCCCAAAACCAGAGGATTTACCCCAAAGTGACCCTTTACAGAGAAAGCAAAAACCCCAACACGAAACCAGGGGAAGAAGCAGCTTTACAAAACACTGTTGAGAAACTGCCCCGTCACGCCCCCTTTGGAGAGCAACATCCCCACCCCGCAGCAGATAAGTGCTGTGCTCATCCCACTGCAGCCGGTGAGCACTTGCCCTTGGGACGCAGAGCGGCTGCGAAAGGCCAACGGTGGGATTTAAGGAACAATGAGCCTTAATGGAGGAATTACTTGGATCATCTTGGAAGGGCAATACGCTAATTCACAGGGCAGCTCCAGAAGCAGGAGCAGGGATTTGTTTCCTATGGGGGCTGGATACAGGGGGAGGGCAGCCTGCAGGTGTCCTGCACTGGGTTTCTCCAAGTCTATGCTGATGTGGTCCCATGTGGATGCAGGAGGATGCTGACCCTGCATGATGCAGGCGGGAGCAGGGCTGTGGGTGTCAGAGAAGACAATTTATTGTGGAGTTTCTTTTCACAATAGCAATGGATGGATTTAAGCTCTGGTTTCTGCTGTACAGGATGTAAACCCCTTCCCTGGGCTGCGGGGATTTGTGCCAGCACCGGAGCTTTGGATCGGCTGCAGGACCCCAGCACCATCCGGGAGCTGGGACACGGCGCCTGTTTGTTCTGTGCTCACCTGATCCATGCCAAGGAGGAAGCCCCAGCACAGCAGCATGGCACGGGCAGCCTCTGCTCTTTGCTTCCGTGAGTTCCACCTTGTACCCCTAAATCCAGCCCTGCCCCAGTCCCCATCCCACCCCCGGCACCAGGGATGCTCCTTGTCTTTTCATCCCTATCCCGCTTGGCTCTGGCATTCCCTGCGCCCTGCCTCCTGTTCCCATCAGTATCCGCAGGCAGTGGGAGTTTTTCCCAGCTGCACGTTGGGAATCCAGCCAGGGGCTGATTTGTCACTTTTCATCTTCTAATCCCACCCTGAGGCTGCCCGGGCTGGTGCAGGCTATGGGAGGCCGCTCTCTGCATCGTGTTCCCCAGCATTCACTGAATGTTATTGAATGGATGCAGAAAAGACCCTTCCCAGGCTTTAAGCCTGGAGCTGCTTCAGAACAGCCCCCAGCTGCCTGTAGCTCCGTTCATGGGTGGTTTATAATCCATTTCTGCTTCGTTGCAGGTTTCTCTGCAGACCTCGTGCAAGCAGCACTGGTGAGTCACTGCCTTGCCATAACCTCATAGCTGGTGCTGGGAGCAGCAGAACCATCACCTCCCCACTGGCCCCATAAGGAGCCTGTGACTCTGTCCCACCCCATCCCTTGTTCACCCCCTGCCCTGCTCCTAAACCAAAGGCTGGACCCCAAACCTGATGCTCACCCCCCCCCAGCTTCAGGAAAGCAGGCACGGACCCACTGCTGAAGGGCCCCCACTCCATGGTGGCTTTAGTCCCCATGCAGAACCCAGGACAGCCTCAGGGCTGCTGCAGTTCTCAGCTAATTATGGCTTGCGGGCAGCAGCCACCAGCCAGGTCAGGTCCCTTTCCCTGTGTTTAATCCCTTTTTCCCATTCCTGAGCATCCCTTTATCCTCCTCCCCAGGCTGCCCTGATCATTGGAGCCGTCCTGTGTGCCCCTGAGCAGCACACAAAGTGAGTACCAGCCGCAGCAAGGGGCTGTTCTGACTTGGGGGGCACAGGCAGTGGGGCTGGCATGGGGGTGCTGCTTTTCTCCTCCGTCCCTGTCACAGCCGCTGTGAGAGGTCACTCGTGCTGCAGAGATTTACAGCCTGGCGCAGCTGGTTCTGGGCTGGGATCTGAGCTCTTGTTGTAGCACAAACACACCGAGAGGTCCCTTTCCTTGTGGGACTGACGCAGACACGACAGGAGCCTCCCCCAGATCCCGGCTCTGCTGGTTCCTCTCTCACCCACCCATGGGGATGGGCAGCCTCATTCCTGCAGGACATCCCCTTCGGCACCACCCAACGCTGGCTTTAGGGGCTGTTTTCGTTACACCCCATGCTATTCCTACTTACATCACACAGTGGTCAGGGTGAAGGGGGATTTCCCATGGGAATGAGCAGTTTCATCCTCTATGGGGAGTTGGGAGCTAAAGTGAATGGTGAATGGAACCGTGTCCCTCCAACGCAGCCTCTCAGCCTCGCTCCTGCAAGGTTTTCCATGCATCCCAGACAATGATCTTCCTGCTGCCGACATCCTCGCCTTTGCCGAGGGGCTGCAGAACAGAACAGGCGAGCTGAGCGGTGCCCAGGTGAGCAGGGGCAGAAGTGGGGGGGCTGTGAACCCCATGGGTCCCAATGGGGAGGCGGGGTGAAGGAGGTCCCACCACGCTGGCACTAACAAGGCACCGGCTGTCTCTGGCAGCTCTCCTGCCTGGCCAGGCTGCTCGCTGCCAGGAACCTGACGGCTGATTTGGGCAGGTACCCGCCAGACCTGCTGCTCTTCTTTGAGTGAGTACTGAGGGCGGCACAGGGCTGGTGCCACATCACAGCATCCAACGGGGCCCCGTGTCCTGGTTTCAGACACCGTGTCCTGGTTTCAGACACCGTGTCCTGGTTTCGGACCCCGGGGTGTGTGGGAGCTGTGTGTGGGAGAGGAGCACGACAGGAATCTCCTGCATCAGATCCATGTGGGGCACTTCCAGCCCTGCAGACAACCCCGGTCCTCTCCTCACTGAGGTTGGGACAGCACAGCCCATAGCATGGGGGGGTATTGGGTTGGGTAACCCCTCCAGACATATCCCCAGCATAAGAAGGACCCTCTGGCCCTGTGCCACTCGGCACCTCATTGCTCCAAATGGAGCACTAGTGTAAAACTGATTCCAAAAGCAACATTAGAATCAGGGAATGGTTTGGGTTGGAAAGGACCCTAGGATAATCCTGTTCCAACCCCCTCTGTCCGAGGATCTCCCACCCGGACAAGAGGAGCCCTTCGGCCCGTTCCTCCCCCCAGCACTGACTCTTGCTCCCCACAGCTTGTCCGAGGTTAATAATGAGACCTGCGAAGTGTTTTACACCCAAGCTTCCCATGGGAACCTGGAGCTGCTTCCCAGGGGCTCAGCGCAGCGCTCGGGGCTGCTCCATGGGGCTCTGGCCTGCCTGGTGAGTTGGGACAAGCCGGGGGTGTCAGGGTCCTGCCCCCTCACCAGGCATTGGTACAAGGGGCTCTTTGTCTCTCGCAGGGAGTGAGGAGCAGGCGCCTGCGCCCGGAGCAGCTCCGCAGCCTCGGGGCCCTGGTTTGTGACATGGAGCCAGAGACCATCACAGCCTCAGATCCCAGGGTCCTGGAGAACCTGAAGCTGTGCTCAGCGCTGACGGGGGCCCAGCGGGACGCTGTCAATGCCCTGCTCCTCAGTGGGGACACAGCGTACGGGTGAGGAGCACCCATGTGCTCTCATAGGCTTGGGTGGTGAGCACAGGGGTGGCACGTCCATGAGGATGCTGAGCTGCTCCTTCTCCCCATGGCCACAGGGATCCATCAAGCTGGGATCTACAGACTCTGCAGAACCTGGGCCCGCTGGTGCTGGCTCTGAACCAGACCACACTGAGCTTGGTGGCCAAGGTAAGACCCCTCCTCGGGACCCCAGGGCAAGCTGCCCATGAGGCAGCTCAGTGCTGGGGCTGCGGGACCAGCACCCTCTGCTCCCCTTCAGGCAGTGCAGGAGGCTTTCGGCAGGAGCATCGTGGCTGCGTATGGCAAACAGGGACGTTCCCAGCGGGAGAAGACCCTGGATCTCCTCAGAGCCTTCGCAGCAGCATCGGATTCATCACATCCCAGGCAGAAGCGCAGCGCAGACCGTGAGCGTTTCTCTTTGCTCTTGGGAGGGGAAGTGGCCCCAGGGAGGGGATGGGACCAGGCAGAAAGCTGTGGGATTCCCATAAAGCAGCTGGGGAGATGGGACAATACAATGCGGGGTTTGCCCTTACCTGGGAGCAAGAATATGGCAGCAGCAGGTGGGGAGGAACTGGATCGGGGGGAAAACTCCCAAGCAGGGGTAGCACCAGGGTGCTGCAAGGCTGAAGGAAGCTCTTGTGCATGACGTAGGAAAGGGTTCACCTCACCTGAGCATCTTTAGTTGCCTTTAATAGACCAAAGCACACGGAATAACATTAAGGAACGAAAGCAAATAAGGCATCAGGGCAGGAAGGGAGGAGATGTCAGCCTGATGCACTCTTCCCTGCCCACAGGCTGCCTGTCTGAGCCCATCACCGCCAGCACCATCACTGACCCCTTAGTCATCGACTACGACACCAGTGAGCAGTTTGACCTCTGCCTGAGCAATGAGGTTCTGAAGGAAAACCTGAAGCTTGTGCTGGAGCAGCCGTTACCCACAGACTACCTCCAGGTCGTGAAGAAGAAGCTGGACCAGGTGATGGTGACACAGGGCAGGAGCCCCCAATAGTGTGGGCAAGCCCTGCTGTGGGAACTGGCATCACCTGCGCAGGAATGAAGGCACCCAAGCGGGTCCTTTGCATCCATTTCCTCCTCCCTTTCCCTTCTCTAACCCTCTTCTGTGCCCCACTGCCCTGGTCCCACAGATCTACCCTTTGGGCATCCCAGATGAGCAGCTGAAGCTGCTGGGACCGCTGTCCCGGCAGTACTCGGCAGCGGAGATCAGCCGGTGGCTGGTGACATCCAGCGACACGCTCTCAGTCCTGCTCAACCCCTCGGATGGGATGTGGAACATCCGCCAGGTAAACCCATGGCAGCAGCAGGGGTGGATGCTGGGGAACCGTATGAGAACTGCTCAGTGCCCAAGCCTAGTGTGGTGGGTTTGTGACACACACGATTCCATCAGGAGCATCTTCCTTCCCCCCTGAACTGTGTTTCTCAGATCCAGCAGCTCCTCAGCAGGTTCCTGTCCCTGGGGGGCATGTTGACCGGCCCTTTGCTTCAGAGAATCGGAGGACAACTCCTGTGTAGTCTGCAGGACAAGCAGATCCAGCAGATACCTCCAGAAGCCATCAGGTAAGCCAGTGGTAGGGATGCTTTTCAGCTCTGTGAGAGCCTTGGGACCATGGTGGAAGCAGGCAGTGGGATGGCAGATCCCCACCTCCATGCAGGCAGCATGGTGGGATGGCTACGTCCTGCTTCAACTCCTGCCCAAGCCACCAGCACCACAAGCAGGGACACGCCACTTGTCTCCTCCAGCCAACTGAAGGGATTTAGCTGTGATTTAGGGCCATGCCACTGGCTCTGACCTATGCCCATCCCTTTCCCAGGACCGCTGGACAACTGAACATCTCTCCCTGCTCTCAAACCAAGAAGGACCAACTCTACAGAAAGGCCCGGGAGGCCTTTGCTGACCTGGTTGGCAACCCCAAAGCCTATTACTGCAGGATTCAGCCATACCTGGGTAGGTGTTTGAGCCTTCATCTCTTCCTTGGTCATTGGGGTTTAGCCTCTCCAAAAGCATTAGGAGTGTTTGCATGTTTCTGGGTGCCCCATGTGCTTTGTTTAAGGTGGAGCTCCAGCAAAGGACCTGAAAGACTTGGCTGCAGCTGGCATTGCCATAGACATGGACATCAATACCTTTCTTGCCCTGAATCCCAAAGCACTGCAGGTAGATCCCTGGAGCGCTGCTGCTCTTTTCCATGCCGCAGAGCAGGAAAGGTGAGGATGAACAGTGATGATGTTGTACATTGCAGAACCTCAACGTCACGGATGTGAAGAATCTGCTCGGGCAAAACCTCCCTCAGCTGAAGGCAGCTGAAAACAAGACCTCGGTGATGCTCTGGGTGAAGAGACAGTCCCAGCGGGAACTGGACTGTGTCCTGGGAATCGGCCTCACAGGCGGGCTGGTGGAGCCCAGCCCCACAGGGACAGCCACCCCTCCTCACCCCACCACCTCGGCTGGTATCACCCCTACAGCCACCTTCCCCGCCGCTATTGCCATTAGCAGCCACCCTCCCACTAACTCAAGAACCAGCAAGCTCCCCACCCCAACCCCTGCCCCTGGTGCCACCTCCACCGCCCGCCCTGCTCTGACCACCAGCCCCGCTGTGCCAGGCTCCAGCCACCAGCCTGCCCCCGCCCTCCTCACCACCATCCTTGCCATTGTCAACCCCAACTCCACCTCTCCCAGCTCCATCCCACCCCCGGCTCTCACCCTGGGGGCCACCACCAGTACTGGTATTGTCACTAACCCCAGCACCCCACTGGTGTCCATGAACCCCCCAGCATTAGGGGGCACCCCCCATCCCAGTCCTGGTACCAGTAGCACCGTCACCCCAAGCACCCACAATGCTCCCAGCATCCTTGTCGCTAACTCCACCTCTGCACCCACTGGCACAGAACTAAGCCTCCCTCCCCGTAAGCCCACCCTGATTCCCAACTCCACCATCTCCACCTCCTCAACGACCAAGACACCACCACCAGCTTGCAAGACCAATGGTCCCACAGCACCTCCTAGCTCCTCTTCCACTACCACCAGTAACAGCACCACTAGAACAACACCCACAGGTGTGCCAGGGTCACCAAGACCAACACCCGATGGATACATCAACATGAAACCTGAACCCGGTAAGGTGTGAAGGTTTGGATTTGGGAAAGGCTTAGGATCTGGTGGCAAGGCAAAAGTCTTCATTGACAAGCAGGAGCTGATCCAGCTTGTTCCTAGCCAGGTTTAATACTGGTGTGCTGATGTCCAGAAGGAATCCTGGCTAGACAGGTAGCCACATCTTCATAAGGCATTACAGCCCTGGAGCTTTCTGCCTCCAAGCCTGTGGGCTCTCAGGTCTGGCAAGGTGCACCTTAAGGTGGCTCACCACCTTCCCTAAAGTGCTCCACAGAAAGCTGGCGTGCATTGATGCCAACGCACTGGGCTGCTGTGCACCAGGCAAGGATGTGGCCTTGTTGTTTCTGAGTAGCTTGAATGACTCAGATTTACACTGGTGAAAGTAAGGCAGCCTCAGTCCTGCTGACTACTCACACCCAGGTGACATTTATAGCTGGGGTGCAGGTCAGTGCCTGAGGCACGGGTAAGGGCAATGTCACTAAAACACTGTCCTCGCTCTGGGATACCTGAATCCCAAAGCCCCCACAGCTCAGACTTGCCATTTACCTGGATAATCCAATTCTTTCTGTGTCCTCCACCTAGGATCAGGATCCAGGCTCTCCTCTTGCCTACTGTATGTGCTGACTACTGCCGTGGGAAGCTTCCTGCTGCAAGGGCTTCTCTGACACTGCCACCTCCAGCATCACACTCACAGGACCCCTCCTTTAATATTCACCATCCCACCAAACAACGGTGCTGGCAAATTCCCTGCTGGAAAGCAGAACCCCAGGAAAGGAATTTTGTCCTTCGGAGACCAGCACAGAATTTGCTTATTATTTCGAGGCTGGGCAGTGAAAGGAGGACATTTCTCCAGCCCAAAGCAGCCCAATGGGTACTTACTAGGTAGTTGCTCTGTGTAATACAATCACCAGCAATACTGACTGGTCTGACAATGCAGTAGTGATGACAGTTTCACCAGCTTTACTGGCACTGAGTAGTATTTTACTTCTAAGCAGTCCACTGGGCTCTATTGAAACAGTGGGACAACTCAGGGATTTGAGTTACTGGCCACTGCAAAGGAAGCAGAATATGGCCTAGCAACGATCCACTAAAAGGTATTTATCTTGTTTCATGAACTCCTGAGATGTTTTGACCAGGATTTGTTCAAACCACACAAACTCTGCTTTGAGGGATGAGTAACTGAAGACAGTTGCTTGATTACTTGATTCAATGC
Organism: Loriculus beryllinus; assembly: GCA_039877255.1. NCBI lineage: Eukaryota > Metazoa > Chordata > Aves > Psittaciformes > Psittacidae > Loriculus > Loriculus beryllinus. Next base: position 15,639 of record JBCJKH010054570.1, read on the forward strand.
TATATAATAAAACATCAACCTTTTTTTTCCCCTAATCCAATGTGTTCTTTGATGTGTTTAGAACTTTGTAGTGCAGTTTTTCTCCTTAGATTGAATCTAAACAGTTTCCACTTCTCTTGCTCTTTCTTCATTATCTTAGTGTCTCCTCCTCCAACAGCTCTTCTACAAGAGTGTGTTTCCCTCTTCAGCTTGCAGATCTTGCATTCAATACTTTCATTCTCCTTGGGCTGAGGAGATTCTTGCACAGCCTGTGTTGAGAGTGACTCAAAGCACAGAGAAACAACTCAAGGTTTCCATTCAGGGCATCAATGCTGTTACAAACACAGAGTGTTTCTTACACCAAGCTCTCTCCCACCTGAGCTAGTGCTCAGCACCACAGGATGCAGGCAGTGGGAAGTGGCTCTTTCCACCCAGAGGCCTGCAGTGAAGGACAAACAAGCTTCACTGTCATTTGTTACGTCTTTGCAGACAGGTTCTCCTCCTGGGGGAAAAGTGGGATTTCAGGGGCTGGATACAGGCTGCACTGAGGCTTTTCTGGACAGAAATTCCCAATGAGTAATAGGAAAAAAAAAGCATCGGAAAACCTTACACAAAGTTCTTCTCCCATCCCTATAAAGAAGCTGAGAACAGCCTCAGCTCTTGAGGGTTGACTAGTCAACACCAAAGAAAAGTAACAGGTATGTCTGGGGTTTCTGGCCATTTGGAGCAGGATCTGCAGCCACAAAGGTGCAGGGAGTCTGAATAAAGAGAAGACAACAGCAACTCATCCATTTGCTTCTGGCATTTTTTACTTACTTCCATTATTTATTTACTATCAGCTGGAAAACTTCACTCCCACTCAGAAGTCTTGGCAGTGGCAAGGGAGGAGGCTCTTTGCATGTTAACAATTACATTGCTCAAAGCAGCCAATTTGTTTACCCTTAAACCCATCAGGGTTGTGCAGTAAGATACTGACATCATTTGTGTTGCGGTGTTATGGCTGGGGCTTACCTGGGCTTGGTCTGTATAAAAGGCAAAGATCCTTTTCTGAAGAGTCTTAAGTGTTCCTTTCAGACACAACACTGTTTCTCCAAGTGATTTGAAAGACAGAAGTACCTAAAAGTGAACCCTGGGCTGCAGAACAGTTGCCTGCAAGCACTGAGTACCCCCCCTCACCCCCCCAGGCATGGCTGTCCCAACAGGTCTCAGAGCAGGTCATAGGCTGGTCCTCCTCATCTTGCTTTCTTTTGAGGGGAGACTTTCAAGAGAAGATCCACATCATCAGGAAACTGGTAAGTAGAGCAGGCAGGAGGTGGAACGTTGTGGCCATGGTACCCAGAGAGGCTGAGGATGGTGCTAGAGGAAAAAGAGGGGCATTAGTGCAAAGAAATCAATGACTGAATCATTCACCCATGGCACAAAGCATGTCTTCATGCCACATCCAGCAAAGATCTTTGGCTTTCTAAGTATAGAAGTAGCCACCCCTAACAGCACAACACTCAAGAGGCTCTACCATAATACCTACACTGAAACTTGGGTGTGATGAGGTTGATGTAGCCTTCTTGTGTTCCCCCAGTGAGCCCAACATGCAGTTTATCCAGTTCGGATTGTTTCTGCCTCTGGACCCACTCCCGGATGGGAGAGGTCATCTGCCATTTGTTCAGATCACCAAGATGCATCCCCATCAAGCCCTCAACCTCCAAAGGTGTCAGGCTCTAGGAGGAATCAAAAAGCAAGAATTAGAGGTATAAAGCAGGAATGGAAATAATAGCTCTGACCAAGAGCCAGATGAGGTTTCTATTAGCAATGTGAAGAACAAGGAAGACCAATTTGTGGTGAGTGGTTTCAACTGGGACAATCTTCCCTTAGGCAGGGGAATGAATTTGATGGAGTGCCTCCTGATTTACCCAAATGGAAACACACACAACCAAAATCAGCTACTTGGAACAATACAAATGCAAGGAGCTAAACAATTTCAAGGTTCAGCTCACCATCAAAGAGTCTCTTCTTAGCTTCATAAAAGTACTAATGTTCATGTTCACGTTGTCCTTGCTTAGAGCTTTGATATCTGCAGCAGGAGCACCCCCTGGGACCAGAAAGAAAGAAGATCAGAGCATGGAGGACAGCATCACACAAGCAGTACTGTGTATCTGTATAACATGAGTTATAAGCATGGCTCCAGAATTTATTAGGCTGGGCCTGCTAAGAGAGTGAATCCCAACTGTAAAATATATGGATGCTACTTCATTTTGCTGGGGGTATTATTGTGTTGGCCATTAAACCCCTCTGTGACAATGCCAGATGCTAGGCAGAAGCGTAAGGAGAGTTTGCTCAGGCTGTGAATAAATTGCTGGCTTAACAGGGAAGAGTATAGCTTGTGACATGGAGAAGGGCATTAGCAGCTTGATTTCTCATGGAAAAGCAGATCTTACTCATCCCAGAAGTCATGAGTTTGATTTAGGGTTTGACTGGGATAGTCTGACAATTGATTTGGGTAACTTTAAGTCAGGTAGAGAACCTTTTAAGAGTATTTTATCCCACCTACATGCTGGAAAGAACTGAAACTTCTAACAAGTTGGCTTTAAAAATTCCCAAATCTTGGAGGTATTAGATACTCATTCAGCTTCTGACTAAGACCTCTCTCTTTTCCCATAACATACTGCTCTTTCACATACCCAGATATGGTTCAATAAGCTGATAGTAAGCAGGTGAATGTCGCTGGTCTGAGAAAGCACTTTTTGCTTTAGCATACAAGATCTCTTTTGTGTGCTCTGAACAGGCTGAGAGATTCAGAGATGCCAGCCTGCAAAAACAAAGATGATTTAGAAAGAGAAAACTTCAACTTGTGTCCATTTTTAAGTATTCTGAGTATCTCTCTCAGATACTCTGTATGGAAAAGGTGACTCTCTATTCCCAGTAGATAGAAGAGGTATGGACAGAAGCTAAGAGAAAAAATACAATGTCTTAGCCTCCTGCTCAAAATGATGTGTCTTCTAAGTTATGATGATTATGATGGTTCTGATGGTGCATATGTTTGTGTGTTTGCCAAGATGTAGTTAATCTCATTTACAGTCTTTCAAAGGACTTTAAATTCCATTTCATTAACTCTCTTTTGCCTCTAGATAAAAGCATGCATGCAGATCGTATTTGTTATCAGCTGAGCTGCAATAAAGAGAGCTTGATCACAAATCAGAGCCCTTCCTGGCAGGATGAAGAACAGCACACACAGAGCAGGTACCAAGTTGCTTCCTAGATTTCCCTTCACCAAGTGAAAAGGAAAATGAACTTGCTGAGGGGAAAATGCTTTTGCATGAAGACAAGAGCCTCACAGTATTTCACTTACTTCAAGCTGCTGGAGTCTATCATCTCCAGCTCCGTCTCATTTAGCAGGCACATGTATCTGGTACCAATTGCATTCAGAGCAGTGACATTCAAGGGGTTTCCCAGGTCAATGTATCGTTTGATTATTACAGAAGCCTAAAAACACATTTGATTTTAACTTGGTTTCAACCCCCAAAGAAAAAAAATGCAATAATTACAATAATAAACCCAAATCATTTCTGGTCTATTAGTTGCCCCTCAAGGAAGGGGCAATAACCTTTGAGCCCACTAAAGCAAGCAGCTCCCAAACCAGGAAGCAAACATAGGCAGTAAAGCAAACCCAAATTCCTACCTCATCATCAGGGGGCTCGTTTCTGAGCAAGACAGCCAGTGTGTCAGCTGAAGATATATTCCATTTGGAAACATCCTCAGGGGTGACAAAAGAAATGAGAGAGCCCAGTTTGTAGATCAGAGTTTCAGGATACCCATAAGGATACATCTGTGGAAAGATTGTTGTTATTGCTATGAACACTCATTATCATGTCTGTTTGAATTTATGCTCTGCAAAATTAACACGGAAAAGGCCAAAAGGTCTGCAAGGAATAAGAAGCCAAAGCCAGTGAGGTTGCATGAGCACATCTGTCCTTTTTCTGCTTCACAGTTAAGCAAGCAGCTCCTGGGGGAAGGACCAAACCTGAAGCACTGTGAACTGGCTCAACACAGATCTGAGTGCGCAGTGGTGAAGGCTGATCAAATACTGGGAGGAGAATGATTATTCTCCTCCACTTGGCTGGCACTTATGAGAGCCCCTCTGGATACTACATCCAATTTTGGGCTCCCTGGCACAAGAAAGACTTTACCAAAGTCTAGGAAAGACCACCAAGTCTAGCAGAGAGCGGTGTTGGATGGGGGGCCAGTGAACACAACATACAAAGTGGGGCAGTGGGACTGAGGGAGGTGCAAGTTTTAGTCTGAGGAAGAGATTAAGCAAGGATTTTATTACTGTTTTCAATTATCTATTAGGAGATTATAGTGAGTATGAAGCCACACTCAGAGGTGAACAGTGAAAGCTGAAGGACCAATAGGCAATGAAAAGCCCGATTAGATACTAAGAAACACACATTTTTGCAGTAAAGATGGACAAACATCAGAAGAGGAGCCCAGACACATGGTAGAGTCTCAGTCCTTGGAGATATTTAAGTTCAAGTGGACAAGCCCCTGAGCAATCTAATCAGGAGATAAATGGACCTTCTTCAGCCTGGCATTACCTCATCCAAATGCTTCTTCAGCACAGCCAACTGCTCAACACTGAAGGGATAGGTCAGCATCTGAGAGAGATGATTCTCCAGAGAGACGTTCTTCAGGCAAGCGCGTAATTCCTCAGGTGTGTAGCTAAGGGGCATCATGTCATTTTCAAGAACTGTCTCTGTTATCTGCTTCCCAGATGGGCAACCTGTTGAAACAACCACCAACTGTGCTCAGTGTTACATCCTTGTGCTTCAAAGCTTTGAATGCTCCCTTGTGGAGAGGGACAGGTATGCAATCCCGGCACCACCTACTCCTGGGTGACCTGCTACCCAGTGTTTCATAGTTCAACTCAGCCACATGTAGGGACACCCACAAGCACTAGGGTCAACCCTAACACCAGGCGAATAGATCAGAGAGCTCTCATACCATCAGCACGCTTATGCCTGGTAGGCAGGAGTTCTTCAACAACAGTGGCCAGCTCTTCCCTTGACAGAGGTGAATCACGTGCAAAGTTTTTCAGCCAAACAGTTAAAGCACTCTGCAAGAAAGATGTTTCATCAGGGGGCTATTGCAGCCCTGGGTGTTCCACCAACATAACAAGTTGCTACTCACAGAGACAATAAACATTCATAAACTATTATGGGCACCAGACCTGCTGCTAGAGATCATTCCTTGGGAAGCCAAAGGCAACTTTCTAAATGCTTAGACTCATATTCCACAGCCCATAAATGAATCTACCCCCTCGCAAAGCACTGCATAGAGTTACTATGGCTTTCCACCTCTGGCCCTCTTCCAGCAGTTACAGATGGATGACTGTGATCTAGATTTGCAGTTCCAGGCTGCCATCCTCCTATCTCATAGACCATCAATACCCTTTGGCACCACACTGTTAAACGAAGACACTACTGAAAACATACAGGCTGAACAACCCCCATCATATTTCTTCCATACTGCAGGACCCTCTATGAATAACCCACCTTGGGGATCTGCTGCAAGATGCTGTGATCAAATACAGGAATCAACCCACTAAGCTCATTCAAGGTGAAAGCTGACCATGTTGCAGGAGGTCTGCATAGAAGAATTAACAGAGATTAGCTTTCAAGGAAGAACCAAAGAAGGGAAAAACCCACCTTAAAGGCTGCCAAGATTATGCTCTTGTAGCATTTGTATTTAAGAGAAGGTAAGATTTAAATCTTAAGACATCTCAATCACTTTCTGTTACACCCAAGTTCATTCCAGCAGAGCAGGAGCAATTGACAGGAACATGAACAAGGGCAGCTGGATGAGAAAATGGCATTTAACAAATACATTGTTTTCTTAAGCATGAAAACCCAAGGATGTCTATCACTCACTATTGCCCAATTCAGCGCCAAGATCTCAGGGCATCTAACACAGGAAGGGAAGATATTTGGCTCCCTGGAGCATGTCTCTGTTAGATACAGCCTGGGATTTACCAAGCATCTGTCAGTTCAACAGGTAGAAACAGATGCTTTCTGAAAGCCAGTGGCTGACAAACAGCCAGAGCCACCTGTGTCCATCAGGACAGCCTCAGGGAAGTTTGGTTAATCATAGGATGGTTTGGGTTGGAAAGAACCCCAAGATCATTCAGTTCCAATGCCCTGCCATGGGCAGGGATGAAAACCAGACCAAAGGAAAGGCTTTTATAAGTAGAGCAGGTAAGACACAGAAGTGAATGCATTTCTCGGTGGAATTCCAGCCAAACCTTTCAGCTAAAAGAAATCAAAATAAACCAATGTAAAAGACATAGTGTGAAAGTCAAAAGCAAGGAATTATTCCAGTTCCTGATCAAGCTGATTGGCTGGAGTTCACCCAGATCTTACCAGGACAATGGTTTTAAGGGAACTGTTTTGATGATGCCAAAAGAAAAGCGCATACCCAAACGTAGTGTTACCACTTCTGATGATGCTCCTAATGGCCTCTTCTTGGTCAGGCAGGAAAGAGTCACACTTGCTTAACTGCTTCAGCAGATTCTCACCAGAACTTGTAATGTATTCTCCACCCAGGTCACAGACCAGACGTCCCAGAACCTCTGCATTTTCCTCAGTTACTTGTGTGCCAGGAATTCTCTGAAATAACACAAAACAGAGGCATTGAACACAACTGGCTGCCACTGTAGAAGAGCATTCTTGTTCCTGCTGCCACCTGAGAAGCCAAGTTCTCCCTAGGCTTGTCCCCTGATCACGTACCAAACATGCTAAAGCTTCCAGGAGCAGTTGTCTCCGCTGGGATGACTCTCTCTGCAGGAGATCCAGGTTTGCTTCCCCAATATTAGCAAAGTACTGCCTGCAGCTTCCTGTTGCTGCATAGTCTGAGGGACTAGAAAGACAAATACACCATAAACGATAGTGAATGGTATCAAAGAGCTGGTCAGGCTCAAGGCTGTTCGACATAGACTGTATCCAATGTAACATCTTCCACATTTGCAGACTAAACTCTACGAATTGTTCTTCCTGAAGTTCCCAATCCACATATTGCAAAACTCCAGTTTCACCTCAAGGAATCTGTTGTGAAACTCATCTCAAAACTGTTCAAGATTTGGATACAGAAACACAGGGGGTGGCTACTGGAACACAGGAATCCACTCCGTCATTTTCTTTGATGTTGTAAGTGAAAGGCACATTCACGGAGGCCAAAAAGAACTAAAGTATGCCTGGATATGGTTTCATATCCAGACATACTTCAAAAAGCTTCATACTGATTCTATTAATACGATGGAATGGCTGAGTCTGAAAGGACCTTAAAACCCATTTGAAAGCTTTCTGCAACCTGATTTTACCCCCTGTAAGGAGGCCTGGACAAGTTTGTAATATATATCAGATACGAAATAGTCATTACCAGCTGGGCTATAAACTAATACCTCTTTTTTCCCACTAAGTACTAAGGCAACAACATAAAAACCATAGCAGTTACCTTAGAAACAGCAAGAGGTCTTTGGGATAGCTATCTAAATCCTCGGGAATCCCATGGAGTGTCACCATCTTCACTAAGCAATTCAGCTGGAAAGACACCACAGTTCATGTCAAAGGAAGAAACCAGCCTGAAGATATAAAACAATTATAATGGGTTTACTCAGCTCCAAAGACAGAAATCAGAGGGTCTGGTTCCTGAGAAACCAACTGGGGTGTAGATGGGATGTAGAACCAAAGACCAGTCCCATTTGTTCCAGCCCCTTAAGCCCAAAGTGTGTTTGCTTTTGCTGAACAATCCTCATTGCTACCTGCATAACATCAAACACGGCATCCTGAAACACAGGGACTGACCTGGTCTTCTCCTAGCTTGACATTCTTCTTCTTCATGACTTGGGCCAGCTCCTGAAATCTTTCTTCTCCCACCTCATTGGCAGCTGCACATGTGAAGCCTTGGAGGACTGACTGGGAAAGCCTGAACATTTACAGAAGGCAGATCAGAAGGCCAAGGATAAATACAGCAACCACAAACCTCCCACATTCCCAAAGTTTAATGCTCTGCAAACTCCATCCCCTCAAAATTGTTAGTCTTGATCTGTGTGGGAGATGAAGAAGACGTCACTGGTCAAGTAAACATCCAGAGACTCATAGTGGAAATGGAAATGCAGGGACAAACTTCCCACCCCAGGCAGCATCACTGTATCCCGAATACAGGATCACACTCCTCGCTGTGTTTTCAGTCCATGCAACACACTGAAAGTGAAGTGGAGCTGTGTGGATCCTCATCACTGAACAGTCTGGGAGGACTTAAGGAGAAGTCCTTAAAACTTTCAATGTTTTCTACATGGAAAAGCTTCAGCAGGCCACTGGTGTTGACTCCATTGTTTTTGCAGATATGTATAATGGTTTTCATAATTTTTCATCTCAGACACAAGAGCTGACAAAAGACATAAACCAGCCCCACTGAATTTAATCTCTGGAATAGCACTGTGGAAGACTGATACATGAGAAATGCCTTCTCCAAAGCAGTCAGAGCAAGGTTCCAGATGCAATCTGAGCCAGCAGCATCATTTCAGAAACCAAGTGTGGCTTATGGGTACATTTTGCAGCTGACACCCTGCTAAATCTTGATGCCATGTGCCTGTGTTTAGGTTTGCATGATATTTCCCATCTGTTGTTAGGGACTGAGTATGACGGTACCAAATGTACCAAAGGAAACATGGAAACTGCAATGAAAGCAAACAAAAACAAGGGAAAAAGAGGAACTAAAACAGTACCTGCTGAAGTCAGGCTCTGTCTTTATCACATCACTGAAAAACATGGCAGCCTGTGAAGCAAAGCAATGTGTCAATGGTTTGCCGTGTTCCTCTGCAACATTCACCTGTACTCTCAGGTTTGCAGACTCACAGCTCTGTAGAGCCTAAGGCTGACACTGATGGGTAAGGAGGGGACAAGCCTCCAGCATATTACCTGTTCTCTGCTCCACGTTTTACTGTTGAGATCTTGAATATTGGGCTTCTCCTCCCCAAAAACAAGCAATGATTTTGGAATGTAACTGGCCAGAGCATCAGGAATATATTTAACCAGGTCAGCAGGCTGGTGGACACTGGAGGAAAGCTTCAAGAAAGAAAACCAAACCAAACCAAGATGAATCATTCAAACACTATGGCTAAAATAATCAGCTGCTGGCAAAGAAGTGACAAACTGGAAAGCAGCCAGGCACGTTCCCCTGCTGATCATCTGGCCATTTCTGAGACCAAACACTGTGAAATATTTCCTGTTTGACATAATTCATGAGACCAGGAGAGCTGCTTGGAGCTAATACCTGGAGTCCTGATGAATGGAAACAATCTTTCTCTTATCAGTTTCCCACCTCCTGGCTTTATGCCCTAAAAATGTTTAACAGGCCAGAAAGGAAGAGCATACCTGTCTTCTCTGCCAATGCAAACTATGTCTCAACTTGGGAAGGCACATTACAGGACAATCTTGTAGTGAATGAGATGTTACTCTCTAATGCTTCACACTGCATTGTTGCCCCAGAACACGCCATAAGCAGGGCCTCTGGTGCCAAACACAGCTCAGAGTCTTTCCTACCAGAGGGAGGATGAGTAACAACAAACTTGAATGCTACACGTGCAATTTGAAGGCTAAAGTCATGGCGAGATGAAAGGCAAAGTGGTTTCTATATCCTACAGGATCACATGGGGGATGAAACAGCACATTGCTGAAGGCTCAGTCTACTCTAAAAGGGACTTTCTAAACCACTTTCACTTCTCACAGGTTCTTACTCCAAACCATGGCAATATCCTGTCTCTGAGAGCATCTTTTCAAGTCAGTGGGGAGCAGTTTATGGGATTACCCAATAAAGCAACCGTCCTTTTTGCCCTTGTCTCCAAGAGGCTGGGCAGGACACATTGGCTGGCAGCCAAAGACGTGACACAGGCACAGTGATAGGGACTTGAGAGGCTTGTCCTGTTGCACACTCTGTTTAGCAATGACAAATACCCCAAGGGAATGCTATCTGGGTGTGTGTCAGTGCCTGGCCCCAGGTAACTGCTGTTCTTGGCTGTGAGTCACTGAAGTTTTGCTCATTTCTGATGCTTGAAGAGAAAAGTGTCCTCACCTTTTCCACAAATGCCATTTTTAGAGCAGAGGGCAGGGGCAGCATCTGCTCAACAAACTCAGGCAACTTGATGGCTTCCAAGATCACTTCTGAAGACAGGCTTTGAAGCATGCTGCTGTTGAGGCCAGCCACCAAGCTCCCCAGCTTTGCTAGGCTCTGTCCATCCGGGATCTGAAAGGGAATACATGCAGGCATGAGTACCTGAAGCATCAAACCTCATTTGCTGGCAACTACCTCTAACAGGTGTGAGGAGCATTTGTGAACCTTATCCTTTGTACCTGATAGCCAGAGCGAAGAAGTTTGTTGATAATGGTGCTGGACTGCTCAGCATTCCAGCCACGAACTTTACCCAGGGCAGGAAGAGATGCTTCAAGGTCTTCATCCCTGATGCTGTTTTCAATGCTGGATATGGGCAGCCCAACTGCAGCCTGGCCCAATCCACGCAGGATTTCAGGAGGGAAGTGCTCAAACTTTCTCACCAGAGAGGATGCAACCTGAAAAGGTCACACATAAAAAAAAGAAGTCAGAGAAGCAATGAGGTGAGCATGCTTGATGCTGCAGCCTTTGGATGTCCTAAGGCACTACTTTCTGCCTCAAACTTGTGTGATGAAGCTTGCTGATGGATTTCCTTCCCCCTAGAAATCTTCAGATTAGGAGACATCAGCCAGATGCAACAATAAGAACCGCAAGATGAACTCCAGGAGTACACAAACATGTACGTGAATCCTCAATCTCACAGCTTTTGTGCAGATGAATGGAGAACAGAGGTGCAAGGCCCGATAGGACATTACCTGCAGTTCCTCTGTTGTCAGGGAGGAGGGAGCTCTCTCTCTGGCTATTCCTCTGTGTGTCAGGTTCAATGGGCAGTTTTTGGTGATCCTCTGGGCCAAGCTCAAAGCATCATCTCTGCTCAGGTTGCTCACTGCAGTGGGGGTCAGGTAGCAAACAAGTCTGTCTGGGAGGCTTGAAAGTGGGAGACAAGAAGTTGCCAGTATGATAGAGAATGGCTCTGTCGGACCTTTCCTTTTTGCAAAAGGAAGCTCTTTTCCAGTGCACATCTCCCCTGATCCATTTTAGCTCTGATGTTCCTGTTCAGAGAGCACTGCTGTGTCATGCAAAGCAGCTAAACCACTGCCGGCCATTGCCCAAGATGTGGAACTTGTGGTCTGGCCCTCCCCAAGATCAAGTGCCACACAATTATTTGAGGAACAGAAAAAGGCTTTAGAGGTTTCATGGAAGCAGACATCAAGATCACCACTCAGGAAGGTTTTGCTAAGTCACAGTATGATGCTAAACTAAGTCAAGTGGAAGATCAGGTCAGGTCCTGTACCTTGATAAGGGAAAACCAGGTCCAGAGGTCAATAGTGAGGTATAGTACAGAGCTGTCTCCCGGAGCAAGGTGAGGTTGCTGATCATCTGTATATTGACTGGATCCCTGGTAAACCTTTGAAGCTGGTATTGACATAGGAAACAAACAAAATTAATTTAGATGGATACTGGAATTCTAACCATCATTTTGGGACAGTTTGAACAAAGCTCACTTCAAGCAATAAAGGCTTTTTCACCAGCTTTAAAGTTGGGAGGAGAGTAATCTTTTGGTATCAAGTAATACACTGGGACCTTGTTTTCTTTATCTTTGCACTCTGAGGGCATGTAAACCACTCTCTGACTACTGTAAGGCACAGAGGTGGCAATGCTGCAAGAGAACATGGCCCTGCCTCTGCAGCACCACTCACACCTGGTACAGTCATTCACCAAACCAGGCCCAGGCGTCGGTCCAGTCTTGAGGTTGCTCCTCTGATTGACTCCATTTTGTTTTCTGCACAATTACTTATGTGAAACCAACTTGTGTGCAGGTAGCTCACGCCAAGAAATCATGATGGGGGGAAAAATAAGAACTGAAGTGACTGTTCACCATAAATAAACAAGAGAAATGCTCCTGCTGGCAGCATATCCATGAATTTTGGTCAGGGCAGGAGGACAACCCCCAGGCACTCTGCACACTTCAGGCTCTTCATCACCACAATGCACTTACTGTTGCTTCATCACCAAAAAGCTGCAGGTCTCCAACAGTAGCATGCTCCAAAAAGGATCCAAGATAATTTCCAAACCAAGCAGTGGAATTTAGGCCTGGAATGGCTGCACTGTAGCACTTCTGGTTTGATTCTGCAAAGCAGGCAGACAGCATAAAAATAGACTTGCACTGTATCAGGAACTCAGGGGAGACTGTGGGCTTCCAAATGTGGAACAGACTTCAGTCTTATCAGAGAACTCAGTCAGCAGGGAGCTGCCAAGTGCCTCTGATCACACATTAAGCTCAAATCCAAGTGTTTGTGCATTCAGATTACAAATGCACACAGAACAAGACAGATGCCTCAGTCTTTCACAGCCCTTCAAACATTCCATCGCCAGCTCTCAGAACCAAACCTTGCACTGTTCTTTCATATCAAAAGCAGTAAATGCCATGTGCACAGGTTGTAAATCAGCATATAAAAATCCTGGATTAATAGTCTTCAGACAGGGAAAAGATTCCTGATAACCACTTATCACTGTCATATTCCCACCCCATTTCCATGGAAAAGACAATATACTTAAGGCATTCTGTTGTTTCTTAAAGAAAATCAAGTCATTTACCATCCTGGATGAGGTAGTGTTTGATCCCAGCATAAAGATTCCTCTGTTCTTCCACTGGAAGGTCAGAATATATGCCATTCAGAGCAGCAACTCTAAATATAGAGAAGAAAGGCAGACATCTCAAACACAGCTGAAGTCAAGTCCACCCCTGGCAGAGATGGAAGCTCACAGAAGTGGCTGTAACTTGGAGACTGATGTTCTCAATGACTTTTCAAAGCTACCAGTGTTCACTACCCTTTCCAACAGCCACCACAATCATATGGCACTTCCTTGCAAACACAGTGTTATCAGGGTCATTGCACACACATTGACTAACATAGAGGACCAGTTACAGTGTCAGCGGGTGTGTCACAAAGCTTCTGAGAGACCCTGCTTGGGCCTCCATCAGCTCACAGTGCTTACAGGGTTTAGCCCTTAGTGTTGGGAGGCTGCAGTAAAGGCCCCTTTCTTATCTCAGCAACATGGACTGAAATAATGGTTGTGTTCAGCACTTACATCATCTGAAATGTCTCACAAGACAGGTTTTTGGCATGGAGGCAAGCAAAGACCTTGGGCTCGACCAGGAATGGTTGAAGCCCCTCATGGATCCACTGAGACAAAACAGGGGGGCTGTCAATGTCAGGCACTTCCAACATCTTCTCCCACAGGCCATTAATGAAGATCATGTTCCACTCCACAGAAAGAGGCACATGAGAAAACTGAAGGAAAGAAAACACAGGAATTCCAGTGAATATGGACTGCTAAACAAACATTCACAGGAATCCATGGGAATATGAACATTATGGACAGAATCACCCCAGGCAAGAATCGCCTCTGTGGGAAGTGACTTCCACACAGTTCAAGTACAGCCAGCCTGCAACTCCCATTGGAACCCCAGGCTTGGGTGGTCACTGCAAGTAGCAGTAGGTATCCTCTGTGAACTCATGCTTATTACTTCTGTTTCCCCAGCTATTTCTAACAGCACAGAACTCTGCAAAGGTGTTGATGGAAATTTGCTGATTGAAATGGTGCCCTCTTCAATAAGGTGATGTTAAGGTGAAAATATAAGGTAATGTTAATTAAAGCCATCAATGCTGCAGGTGTACAAACACTGGATATGTGATACCCACCCGTTGGCTGAACATGGTGAGAGCAGCTATAAGCTTCTTGGCATCATATTTGGAAAAGAAGAGAACAGAGTATTCTGGATCCACAGCACTGGCAGGTTTAGGGGCAAGGCACAAATATAAGGATACAAGGAAATCATCTGGAAGGTCCTGGAGCCAAGCACTCTGAAAGACAAAAGGGAAATGCACACAGAGACAATAAAAGGTGTGTCATATTTAGAGATGCTGCAGTATGCAACCTCCTACAGGTCTGCATTCAGCATTAAGATGATGTAACCTGTTGACAGAAGAGCCAGGATAAAGTCCAACGTACACTGGCTTGAAACAAGTCTAAACTTATCCAGTTCCAGATGCTGGAGCCTTCTGTTACCTAACCTGTTCTTCCCCAAGCAAAGAGTGGCTTTAGAAAGCTTTATTCACAATGGTTCCCCACCAAACACAAGCCATCTGATCAAAGTGGAAACTTCCACAGTGAACATTCTCATCCCAGAAACACTTCCCAGTGAAAAAGAAACTGAAAAAAACCCTCATAACTAATATTTGAAGAAACCACATCTTTTTGTTAGAAACATTTATGGGAAAATACAAATTGTTAATTCAATTGCAATTACTGGCAGCAACTCAGAGATAATGGCAAAAGCAGTCAAGGAGGTAAACCTGAAATATTCCAGATGACATTTTCCACGCTACAACCACTTTTAATCATTCTTTTGCCACTTTTTATTGTGGCTTACCCCAACAGACCAGGGTTACTTTCATGCAAAAGGTTTGTCTCGATGCTACAAGGCCAGTTTTTAAGAGCCAATTTGTTTTGGAATCAACTCTGCCCACCTTCTCACTCTAAAGGTTTGGAAAAGCATCCCCCACTTCCACACGCAGCCCCAGAAAGGTCTCCACTCCTGAGCCTCATGATGTGGAGCATGTGTTGCCTGGGAAGGTGGCACTGCCACAGCCAGATGGTCCCTGAGTGTTTGACCTCATCCATTCTCTCTGTCTTGCAAGAGAAACGTTGACAAGGCTTTGATCACAGCCAACTGTGAGACTGCTTTTAAGCCAAAAATAGCACTACTGCAAAGGAGAACTAACCACACCAACCCATGAAAAGAAGGGGATTGCCATTACCTGCGCACAGCTATATTGACCAAAAGTGAGGCTGCAGGGGGAGGCTTGGCCATGGGCTACCTCAAGAAGCATCTCTTGGCTGATCCTGGTGGGGAAAAAAGCAAACTTGTTGGCACCATTTGGGAGCAGGGGGAGGATACTTCTAAGTTGTTGACCCTTAGGTAGGAATCAAGCTCAATGTAAGCTCGAAGCAGACCTGTTTTAAGTCCTATGCCTCCAGGCACTAATCAAGCTAAGCTCAGCACCAATGCAAGGTTCTGGGAGCAATAAATCCCCCTGTTCCAAGCTGGCTGACATACCAAAGACTTGCCCTGCCTTTCTTTGTCCTGCTCAGACCCAGAGCCCCATGAAGGCAATTTCCCTTCACTGTTTCAATAAGCACAAGCAGATCCCTCCTTGCCCACAGGCAACCCTGGGACTTTGCTGGGAGAAAGATGCTACCCCTGGTTTCAGAGGCTCCCTGCTACCCAAAGTGACATCCCCAACAAACCAGTATCACCCCCAAGGGAATTTGCTGATGGTTCACATACCTTTTCACTGAGGCACACACAGCAGATTCTGATTCCCAAAAAAAGAAAGAGAGACAAAAATAAAGGTATTGTGATAGGAACATGTATACAGAACTATGGTGAATAGTCCTTACGGAAAAAGACCAAAGAAACTCACCATTGACAGAGGAGCTGGAGCACTGTGTCAGGGTAAAGAGAGAAAAGATACGAAATTACCATGCAGTTAATGGTAGCACAACATTATTTGGGATCAGTGCACGCAGAGAGGCCTGTCAGCTGCAACCACCTGGACTCAGGTCTGGCCTGAAAACACACAAGTGCTCAGATCCAGAGCTCCCATCTTGCCATCTGTAAAATTCCCATCAGTCCTTGCTCTGTGCTTCCAACAACAGGGAAGTTGAGGGTTATGGGAGTGCTCCCATCACTCAGGAATGAAGGCCAATGGCAGGGACTGTTCTCCCCATGATATGAGAGTGGTCAATGGGTGTCACCATAATCGGCCTGCCTGGTGATGTGCTTGCACTGAATCCCTGCGAAGACCTGGAAAAGCCATTCCCAACCCAGCCACTAACTTGGGAGACAAAGGCGAAGGGCAGTTACCATCCACCTTCATACTCTGGATCTGGCTTGTACCAACTGATTCCCACCAATGCACTGCTCTCAGGAAGGGGCCCACACTGACCACCAACATGATTTGCAAGTAAAGACATGGATGACATGTATTTTGAACACATAAGTCTGCCTTACCAGGTATGTCCCAGCTGAAGGGGCAGCAACAACCTGCCAACCTGGAAGAGAACGTGCCATGATTTTAGCAGCAAATCCAGGACAAAGCTCATTGCCACAGTCCAGCCCCTGTGTGGCTTAACAGACCCTCAATCACTCATCCCACTAGATTACGTTATTCCTCATTATGTTATTCCTGGCACTAGATTTCACAGCATCCTTTCTGTCAGACCTTTCTGCTGTTCTGTCTTTGGCTCTGTGACAGCTGTGACTGGGTGAGCAAACACGGGTAACTCCTCCATCCTCCCTGGGTTAGTGTGGCAGAGGACAGTGTCTTAGATGACATGAGGGACTGCATGCATCCCTGTCTCCAGAAAGGAAAAGGCAAGGAAAGGGTCAGAAACAGAGAAGGACTCCAGGAATGGTTCTTCTCTCCTAGTATCCCTCATCACCATGACCAGCCCATGATCAGTGTTCAGCTTGGCTCACCATGCCCATACTTGTTTCTTGTGTCCCCATCAACATGTCAGCTGTAGCCAAGCCTCTGTTGTGTTTCATACCATTTTCCTGCTAAATCCTCAACCGGATTAAAGTTACCCCATGCTGCAAAGTGCACAGGACACAGGTAACACCATGTTACAGCCTCAGGCCAGTCCTGCCCCAGAGCTTGACAGAAGGAAGCCACGCTGTCACTTCTGGCTCTCAGCAGGTCTCCACAAGCCCTCCCCTCATCTGTTCCTTGTTTCCCAACTTTTACATTGTTCCTGATAGTAACTTATATATTCCCTGCCAATGCTGTGCTGGAAAGGTGGTGAAATGCAAGCTTGGGAAACCAGTAACAACAGACTTAGATCTCCCTGGCATTAGTGTTATTTACTTCAGATTAGGCACCTGTCAAGATCAGCATCTTCTGTGAACAGGAAAAAGGGAAAGGCAGGGACTTCCCCCTAGTTTCTGACAGGACAGAACAAGTGAATGTCACCAATGCCACATGAAATGAGAGGGCGAGGGAGAAGGCAATGGTTGGAGGCTTCAGAGGTTACATTGACTGTCACTATTTGCCAGCACTGAATCACTGCACAGTTGGTTTTGTCAGTGGGTGTCTCTAACAGCACACTCAGGGCTTGGTTGGCACCACCGTCACCTCCACCCATCTCTGTGGGGACCTGTGCCTGATCCCAGCCCATGGTGAGGCCCTGTAGAGCTGTCTGCCACAGACACCCCTCACTGCCCTCACCCCTCACCAGCCACATGGTGTGCCCAGTCTGCACCATCCTCCTCCACCCCTTTACCTATCTCCTGAGACCCATCTCTGTGCATGGCTGACCACAGCAAGCTCAGGGTACCTCCATTTCTCTGCCAGCCTTGTTCATCTGCTCAAGGAGTAACACAGCTCTGGAAGTTCAGCTGTTGTCTCTCACCAGGGAGAACACCACCAACCCCAGTGACTCTGGATCACTGACAGAAGGCTGAAGAGGTCACAGAGATCACCTCAGCCATGTCTCCCCTCCTGGCCCGTGGACCAGCCTGCCCAGGGCTGGTTGGGTACACTGAAGTGTAGCAGAGCTCAAGATCAGCACAAATGCTCTTCAGCATCAGTGACTCCAGCCTTCAAACCCCACTGTGGGAAGCATAGTTGGGATTGATGTTATCTACAAGTACTTGGTCAGAAGTGATCCATGGTGGCGGAATGTGGAGGAGCTGAGCCCAAAACCAAAACCCAGAAGCAACGTCCAGTGGCTCCTCCACTCCACATGGCTACAGGACTCAGGTAAGGTGGCCCAGGGCAGTGTCAGGCAACACACAGTGGTATTTGGGCACTGAAATCAACAGGATAGGAGACCCTTATCATGGAACTGTAATGGGGAAAAGGAGGAGGAGAAGAAGGACAAGAAGGAAGAACGCAGTGGCTTTCCTGAGTGGGGATGTGTTCATGAGCCCAGTGACCTGCATTAGGAAGGGGATTAGAAAACAGCTTGGAGTATAATTAGTATAACTATGGGTTTTGATTACTAATTACTACACCTTTTCGATCATTTAATTAATGCACAATTGTCACCAAGCAACAGGCGAAGGAAACACGCTCACACTGAGCACATGCAATGCTTTAGCCCTGGCACATCAATGTTAACACCTAAGAAAACCCCCAAAAGAGTTACCAAAATGATAACCAAGAGCTCAGTGCCAGAGGCCGGCCCCAAGGCCATGCTTCCCTGCCTGCAGACAAAGCTGCAGCTGGGCTGTTCCCAGCTCCGTACTCACTTCCTGTTCACCTCAGAGCTGGACCTTGGGAACACAGAGCCAAGCCTCTGGCTCCCACTCACGGAAAGCTCTTACGCATGTGTTTAAGCATGTGAATTGTCCCATTGACTCAAAAAGCAGCATTCAGAAACACGTCAGTGGGGAAAGGGAGGAAGAAGAAGGGTGGCTTCTCACCCTCCAGGATCAGAGAGGACCCCAACCCACTATCACCAAAATCCTCATTGTTTGACAATAAATCCTTCATCTCACATCATCACAACAAAGGGAACAGGCTCAGCTCACGTCATGAACCACCTAAGACACATGTGCATCATTCTGGGAGCAAGATCCTTCCCAGCATTGCTCTCCCCGCTGTGCTTCATTAGCACACAGGCACAGCAGGCTGTGGTGAAGCCTTCCATAACAGGCTCCTTTACATACGTACACGGTGCTGCTCACAGTTCAGCTGCTCTTCACAGTCCCTCCTCCTCCACGAGGACGCTTGTGTATCATGAGCATTGCCCTGCCTCCCCACTGCTTCTTTAGAAGACCATTCACACTGATTGTGTGGCACCACTACACTTAGATCTCCTGTCCTTTCCTTTCAGAAACTGCTTTAAGGACCCTCAGAAACTTGTGCTTTCCTTCTCCCTTTGCTCCATCTCCAAAAGACAGAATATGCAAGCTGCTGGATGCAAATTCTCTACAAGCTCAGCACATTGCTGATACTCTGCCTTTCCTCCACCTCCAGTTATCTACATAAGAAGATGGGTCGATGAATGGGGGCAAGCACAGCCCAAAGAACTGGAATGATTTCCCATGGCTGCGTGCTGAGACAGGACCAACATGAGAACACACCAAAATCACTGACCTGCCAGACCTAAAAGCAGTTGCACGAAAAGTCATTAAGTTTTACAAGCAACCTGTGTCCTTCTGCTGGACAGGGACATCCCTCCTGGTTAATAGAGAGTGGGGAAAATCCCATTTCCATCAGGGTGTCCAGAACACATTGGGCTGTTTGAACAGCAACAACCACTAAAGAAATAAAGACATTAACTGTTTAATAGTTTTTCTTCCTTCAGCACTGGTAACTAATTAGGCGTGTGCAGAGAAAACGATGGTCCCTTTATGGAGCTGTTTCTCAACATTACAAGTTCATGTTTTATCATCAGTATTCATTGAAAACATGATCTCAGGTCTGATGACGAAGAATAAAGCATTGTCACTTGCTCAAAGAAACAGACATCCTGCTCTGGAATTCCTTACTCCCCAAAAAACGGAGAGAGACAAAGTAGAGAATACAGAGGTAATCTGATTCAGCTAAGATTATTTCTTAAGTGCTTTCCCAGAGACACCTGGATACTCCAGCAACAGGAGCAGTGAGCAGACAGCTCTGCAATGACAGGAGAATGAACTCCCATTTTACCATTTCACCCTTTTTGCTATAAGAACTAATATATTTGGGTTCAAAGATACAATGAACAAGCATAAAGGCAGGGGATTTAGAGCAATCACTAAATAAAGTGGTCTTTCCCTTTCAAGGATTCTATCTAAACTACAGCTGCTGGCATGGAAAATCCTCCCGGAACACCCATCACTGTAATACTCACCAAGCAAAAGGAGGACTCCCAGCCCTGGGAGTGAAGGCAGCATTCCTGCAGAGGTCTTCAGAGCTTCCCCAGAAGCAAGGAATCGCCTTATCCCTGCCAAGCAAAATCAAACATGAAGAATAGTTAATTGCAAAACCAAACTAAAGAGTAGGAAAGCTAAAAGGAGACTGTCTCCTGTGCAAACTTACACACACCAACACCCTTCACAACCTGTCTGAAACTGGACCCAAAGCACACATGAAACTACTGAGGGTCCCCTATGCCTGGGAAAGCACACAGGGAATTCAGAGTTAAGCTGGATTCACTGCTACCAGTGCCCTGAATTCAGGCTCCCCTTTGGCAGAGGAGAGTGTGAGCTGCACCACCCCACTGGGAGGTCTAACTGTGGCACTTACCTGCAAGCCGCTACTCAAGAGATACTCAGTGTGCAGAGCTGTGATGACCGAGGGCTGCTTTTCACTGAGCAAAGCAGGGCGTGCCTCTGGCTTCTCAAAGCTGCATCTGAAATTACAGGATGGGTTTGGAGTCCTGGGCATACCTTTAAGTCCTTGAGAATACAAATGTTGAGCAGTACAAATAAATGTGTTATTTGTTAATGCCTGTCATTCCTAGGATACAGAGGAAACACTGAGCCTATAGTGAGGCTGCCTGGAGTAAGCAGTGAGTAGCTGCATTGCCTCCTGTCCTGCACAGGATGCTTCTGGCATTTACAGGAGGCAACAAAAACAAAGCTGTGCCCCCAGGACAGAGCTACTCCAGGACCACCTTCCTCCAGTTACTAAAGAAAGGTTTGTCATCAAGATACTTTGCTTCAGTGGAGCTTGAAATCTCTGCTTACCCCAGTTGTCTCCAGTGGGAAACCACACCATGGAATAGATGGCAGCTCCTCTGGTGGGCAGCAAGGACGTCTTCAGATCACAGATACGGCCAACTGGGAGCTCTGCTCCAGGCTCAGCAAGGTCTGTCACCTGAAACACAGAGCTCTCCACTCAGGGCAGAGGGATCAAGAGAGCTGAAATCAAACCTGCAGCCCTGTGCGAGGGTAAGGCTGGACTGGTGCAGGCAAATCCCACAGCATGGCCATCTCTCTTAATTCCTTGTGAACCTTTCTTTGCTGAGGTGCTCAGAGCACTCTGAACCTCATGCCAAAGAGCCCAACATCTGCACCCAAGTGCCACTGTGGGCTTTTACATCAGAACCCGTTGTAGCATCCTGTTTACACTCAGAAACAGCACAGCAATGAGACCACTGAGCAGGAATGTTGTTACCCAGTGCCTCCAGAATTGTAACCCCAAAGACCCCTGTCTCCCTGTCACCAGAAATGGCCTTTCCCTTTATTCCCTTGCTGTAAAGATCTCAGGACACAGCTCTCTGGCCTTTCCAATTCCTGCAGGCTCCTCTATTTTAAAACTAAGCAATGTTCTTATTAAAGAGATCACATTTGGTTTTAAGGGGTCTTTATGCTCCTGGATGCTGCAGGAGCTGAGGAATGGGTTTGCCCTGTTTCTTCAGCTGAATCACACGTGATGGTGTCCCCCATGGTCTCCCCAGACCTGTGCAACAGCAGGCAGGGGAAATCTCCTGATTCTGACTAAACTTGTGCTCTCCTCAAGGTAATTTTGAAACATCTTTGTTTGGTCACTTTATTGATGCTTTTCAAGACAAGTTTTTGATAAACCAGATATTCCCTGGCTTAGGCTTGCCCCATCATGCCCACCTCTAACTCCTGTGTTTGTAGCAACACCAGAAAAAGTACATGTTGACTCACAGCATCACCAGCTCTCTCCACACTCCCTTCTTTCTTACCACACTTAATGTGCTTATCAGCTACTTTGGAACAAGTGCAACCCTGATTCACAATGTAGTTTGTCTGACTCAGATGATGCCCAATTGAAAGTGACTCTCATTAACACCCATCTCAACTTACCCAAATCAATACAAGCTTGAAATGCACCATTTGTAAGTAGCCAGGTTCACAGACTCCTGGTTCAAAGCAGGAAGCCTCCAGGATTTCCAAGTGAGGTGTCCTGGAGATGGATGGGGATCCTTCAATCAAGTTTCAAACACCAAAGCTTTCAGCATTTTGTGCCTTTTGGATCTTCAGCATTGCCAGCAGGCTGTCCATGACAGAGGGTCAGACAGGTCTGTGCTGCTGGGGAGCCCTGGACATGGTGAGTGTTGGGATCTTCTGCTCCTGTCAGTCAGGAAGTCATGCACACCTGAAGAATGTTCAGAGCAGCTTTGTGATGGGGAGAGAAACCAGAGTTCACAAAGGCAAGGAGGAACTTCCATCTCTAAACAAGCTGATACTTCCCTTAGGTCTGTCCACAGGATGGCTGAGCAGAGACATCCAGTCCCTGCCACCTGCACTAACCCTTCAGCAGTTGAGCCAGGAGCACAGAGCCAAGGTGTGGCATGAACAAGGTGGTCTTTGATTCAAAGAGCACACAGTTGAGGAGATGAAGTAAGAGGAGCACAGAGATGGGAAGACAAGCAATGACTTCAACACTGCAATACATGAGCCGTTATCACACTTACAGTGTTCAAGTATTTTTGAAGACTTCATAGCAAAGCAAGAGTCTAATAATCACATAGAATAGGGCTGGAGCTGATCTGTTGCATCGCATCTGCTCAAGTGAGCCTAAGTGCAAGTTACTGCTCCTCAGTTCTGCATCTCAATCTCTAACACACCCCCCGAGGCTGGGGCAGGAGGGGAGGCAATGAATGTGTATGGGGGGCAGGAGTGGACCAGGTCTGAGCCATGGGAAAATGAGTCAGAGCCTCCTCACCCAGCCTGGCCTTGCCTGTGGGGAGCATCAAGTGCAGCTCAAGTGCTCTTCAGCAACACTGATTTGGAGTTGATCCCAGAGGTGCTGCTGCCAAGCCAGGTGTGGCACCAGAGAATAAACCCTTCCTGATGCCATGCCCACCTTGCACACCAGCCACTCTGCTCAGCACAATCACTGCACTTCCCTTGGAGCTCCATCTGGAACAAAAGCGGCTTTGTGTCCCCTTGAAAAGCCAGGCCTCCCATGAGATCAGACGAGCACCATTCCAGGGTGGGACTCAGGCTTTTACTACAGCAGAGCTCCTGTGTAACCTTGTGAGGGTCATCAGAGCTTACTGTGGCCAGACACTCCTCTTCATTAACCTTAAACACAGAGCATGATCCAGAATTGGAAGGCAAGGTTTAAGAACAGGAAAAGCAAAGCACAACATAAGAAACTTTGCTGAATAGAAACTAAAAGAAGCTGTTGAAGAGACTAAAATGTTGCAGGTGCTATGGAAATTCTATAGTCACACTGAAGGCTGAAAGCAAACACACACCACAGAGCAAAGACAAGCAAACTGCCATAACCGCAGAGTAAGGCAAGGGAGGCTGCTGGAAGTAAGAAGGTATTCATCTGTTTCTTCATTAGTTGTCTCCTGAAGGAGGAATCTGTTGGGGTCCTGCTGGAACATTACCCAGGTATAGAAAGAGACTTGGAGCCACACAGCTCTGAAAGGGAAACTAAATTCATTCTTTGTATCCCTGTCCATCACACTGGATCCCTTCATTGTGTGAGCACATCTAAGAGGGAATCTCCCATCAGTAGGTGCTGAAAGAAGAGGTTGCAGAACAAAATCACACCAGGATGTTCAGGTAGACTCCACTGAAGAGTCCTGGAGGAGCACACCATGACACAGCTGCAGAGCTCAGCCCTTGCTTTCATTACCCTTTGGACAATGGGTCAGAAGGTGACAGACACAAGAGCAGCTGTTAGGAGGATCTCCAAACCATACTGGACAGAGAACCAGAAGGAAAGACCTCAAGTCTCAGCCTAGAGGCAACAGAGTCAAACCTGACAAAGGGAAATGCCTGGAGCACACAGAAGGAGTGATGCAAAATCTGTGGTCTAAGGCACCAAGCCCACGAGAATGGAGTTATGAGACAGTCATTACTTGCACTTAGCTCCACCTTTTATCCTCCCTGTACACATCTGAGGCTTACTGGGACTTGGAATGCAAAGAAAAACTCCCACTGACTGAAACAAGCCTGTGTGAAGCCTCTTCCTTCCTTCTCTCTCCAAAATCACAAACAAGGAAACACTGCTCAAAAAATGCCCACTTGTGAGAACTGGGATCTTGGTGGCAGTGAATCAAACAGCATTGCCCAATGGCTCATTGCGTCCTTGCACAGCAGTCCTGATCCTGCTCTGGACCAAAGCTGCTGTCACCTACCTGCAGGATCACAGAGGAGTAACCCAGGAGAGCTCTGCAGGCACACACCAGAACATCTCCTGGCCTAAGAGTGGCTCAGCCTTCCAAGCACCCTGCCTGGAGCAATGTTCTGTATTGGCAGCCTGAAAGGTTCTGGATAAGGGCGTTTTGGGAAAGCCTCATCTTGGAAGTAACCTATAAAGAAGGTTTTCTTCTTGAACATAACTGCTGTGGTCAGTGTTGGGAAGGATTGCTCTGAACAGGCAACTGTGATGTTTGCAGCAGAGCATTTTGGGCCGTTTCAGCTGCAGAGCCACTTTTCTCTGCAAACCAAAGCATTCCCAGGACCAAAGGGGCAGATCAGAAAAGGAGCTGACTCTCCACACGGGAATTAAACTGCACAGCTCTGCTTCAAGGAGTGGCAGATACAAGAAGTGGCCACTGGTTCAGAAAGCAACTGAGCAACATTTATGCCCTCAGATCAATGCAAGAACAGTTTCAAGTTGACAGGAGTGATTCTTATCTCAGGGTAGATCTTGAAAGGAATGTGTGAGCACACAGCACACATCCAGCCATGTGCGTGTGTGCATTATGTGCCTGCCTGGTAAATGTCAGCTAGAGAGATTCTGATAAACAAGGCAACATTTGGTTCAATGAGCAGCTTGTCTTCCCCCTGTTTGCTTTAGCATTCGGTTACAAGCAAAAAGAAACATTATTGGTTTCAAGACCTTGCTGCATCCACACCTACAAATGCCCGTGGGGTCACCAGAACCTGAGAGTGGGGGTTTGTGTTTTACAGCTCAAGCAAAACCATCCATCCTCCCCTGCCTGCACTGACAGGCTTTTGCCTGAGGCTGCTGCTAAGCTGTGAAGGAGAGAGGAAAGCCAAGGGTCAGTGAGGTAGGAAAGCCGAGGCAGGGACTTGCCTACCATCAAACACACGAATCCTCGGTCACCTCAGGACTAAAACTTAATCCTCATTTATTCCCTGTTGTAGTAACTCCAGAGCAAAACCAGCTCAGGCCACACAACACTCCCACAGCTATTTTCTGTACACTGCTAAAGGAAGTGTAATAATACAAAGGCAGCAGAAATGCTTAAGGCTGGATAAAAAGTCCAAATAGCATCAAATACCAGTTTACAGCTGGAATTAAACCCCAACTGCCATGTTACACCTTGCCAGAGGTTTACACAAAAGGTTTTGTTTGCTTTCTACCTCCCCTTCTCCTCTGTAACATTTCTCTTGCACAAGGACCCTCACACCTTGACCTGAATTATGAGCCAAAGCAAGCTAATCCGAAAGGTGAGCACTCTGCTATCTCATCTTCCCCTTTCAACAAGGTTTCTGTTCATGCTGGTGACCAACTGGCTGCACTAGAGAGCAGAAGTGTTTAGTAATGCCCTAGCCCTGCCTGTTCAGCTGCCCACCAGAGCAGGGTCTTGAGGCTATGCCTATTGGAGACTAACAGCCAGTCCTAAGAAGCACAACCAGTTTAAATGTCACATTACTGGAAGATCAGTTTGAAGCAGGAAGAGGCCCAGAGTTTACACATGCTCCCAGAAACCCAGCCCAGCCTTGAAAAGGTGGTCAGGAAGAACCAGGCTGTCACGACACTGACCTCAGCCATCGGTTCAGGCTGTACCATGGTGCTCATAGCATTAGAAGTACCTGGCACTCCAGGAACAGTACTACTGGTACCAGCTGCTGTGCCATGTTCTCACAGCTCCCATGTCCTCTGGCTCAGTGAGTCCTCCCAAAGCACACGCTCACCTTCCAGAGGGCCAAGCAAGAAAGAGCGAGGTGCTGTGGGCACCCAGTAATGCCCCTGCTCCTTTTGGCTCTGTTGTGAATATCATCAGCACTTGGCCATCTCTACCACACACTGAAGTGCAGCAAAATATAGCTATAATTGTCAGGCACTCCTTATTCTCAAGCACAAAGTTCTGCCTCTGTATTTTAGAGCCTCAGAAACATTCTGAGTATTCTACATGAGTCAGCCACTTGCTAAGACACTGTGTGTTCTCAGTTGCTTCTCCTTACAGCAAGGCTGACACCTTGCGATGCAGCAGAGCAGTCTGACCTGCCCTCTCCTTTATATATACGTATCTATATACCCACACGTGTGTGCACATTGTCACCCATAGGGTGACAGGTTACACATAGCCCTAAGGAAGAAGTGGGGGAAAGGTAAGAGCCCAGATTAGGAAATTCAGAGATGCAGCTCATGAAGTGGGAAGCATAACCCAATTTCTAGCATGACTAAAGCCCTTCTCCCACTCTCCCTGAGCCTCAGTCAGCCAAAGGTCTGACACTGTAAGTACCTTCCTCCCACACCACTGAGCATCTTGCTATGCCAAGCACCTGCAAGGGGTTTACTTCAGCTGGTCCTGCCTCTTCCTGCTCTGCAGGGTAAGATAAGGAAGGGTAAGAACCCCTTCCTGCTACATCTGATGAAAAGTAAACACGTACCAAGCAGGTCAGTCACTGAACCTGGCTGAACATCACATTCACCACAGCACATGAAGCCATACACAGGCAATTTGCCTGGCTGTGTCCTGATTTCCCAGGACAGGAACGGCAGGAGAAATATAGGACATTAAGAAGTGTGTTAAGAAGTACATGGCAAGATGAGGGCTGCAGAGAGAACTGAGGAAGGTAAGAAAAGCACTGCAGGGTCAGTTCTGGTTCCTGCCTCATGCAACCTCCCAGCCCTGCAGGTACCTAAAGGGTCACTGCCTCAAGCCAGCAGAGCTGTGCAGAGCCCACAGCACCCTCTTTGTTCTGGGGGCTCAGGACACCCGTTAAAGAAGCCAGCGTGCTCCCGGGACCAGGCTGCCACAAGGAACATGCGAGCACTAGAGGGCACCAGGAGCCTCAGGCTCTCTCCGGGGAACCTCTTCCAGTGCCACTGGAGGTCTCTGCTAAGCCACTCACCTGGGGAAGGCCCGTGGGGAAGGCGCTGCTGTAACTGAGCAAGAGCATTCCACACAACAGCGTCTGCTCCTGTGGAAACTCTACCGGGAAATGCTCATGACAAACGTTAAGTCATTTCTGTTTGGGTTTTTTTTTGTTTATCATATAGAAACACAGAACTAGACTGGTTTGGGTTGGAAAGGACCTTAAAGCTCATCCAGTTCCAACCCCCTGCCACAGGCAGGGACACAGGGATAACCATCTTATCAGGAGAATATAAATTCCATAGAAAGACAAGAACTTCAGTGACAAACTCCAAACAGTAGTGGCTGATAAGACACAGGAAGAGGAAATATGAAATTACACATGGTCTGCTGAAAACATGCTCACAAATGTCCTGGCTAGCAGCAGAGAACAGCTATTAGTGAAGTCAGTCACAGGTGAACCTTCAGACTTCCAACTCTGGGATTTCCATGGCCAGATATAAAGTATATCTGGAAGATGAGCCAGAAGAGTTCCTATTGCTCCAGTATGATTTTCATCTCACCCCAGCCCTCACTTTACCTTAACCCGGGTACAAAGACCAGTGTAAAAAGTTCCTCTTCGGAGCAATTTGGGAAGCACATCCACCACTCCAACCCAGAGCCAGGCTGTAAACAGCAAGGGCTTCTCTACCGCTGATCTGTGCTAGTCTAGTGCCTTATGAAAGGTTCTAACCCAGGCCCCTAAAACTGTTAACATACATTAAAACATTTGTGTACGAGTGAGGGAGACACTCTGCCGCTTGTCCTGGTCCTGCTGTTCCTACGAGTTAACAAAAGCCAAGCTGAGGAGCCTGAGCATGCCCCAGCCTCACCTCCCAATGTGAGCACTCTGCTGCCTGCTCTCACAAAAGCAGTGGCTGTGGGAGTGGAAGGGAAAGGAAATTCAGGCACTTGCTTTGCTTTGCTGTCCAACTCTGCTGACAAAAGTGAATTGCCAAGGTCAACTCCCCAGCAAGGACCCAGTCAGGTCATATTTCCAACTGTTATTGTTCAGCAGGAGAGGAAGGAAGGGGAGGAGAGCAGCAAAGAGGAAAAATTGGGGTCATTTTGCCAATTATTCCTTCACCACTTTTTCTGCTAAGCTTCATCAAGGCTTTCTAACAGCTCTGCTCATCACCTGCTGCAATTCCTTCCTCCCTCTGAGCTCTGCTTTCCTGGAAGCACTGAAGCTCAAGAAAGGATGCTGATGATGGCAGCTGAGATCATCTTCCACATGTTACTGACATGGCCTTGGGAGACACAGCTACGTAGCTGCAAAGACTGTGCATTCTGCTCCCCCATGTCAACAGGGCATGTCCCTCAACATCCTGTGCCCATACTGCCAAGCTTTGCAAGTGTTTTATGCTGCAGGCACCTTTCCATCAGTAGTTATTGATCAGGCAAAGTATCAGTCATGGGTTCCTACCTTCACTGTCCATGTGGCTGGAGGTGACTTCACTGAGCAGGAATACAGCAGGTCCAGACTTGATTTAAAGTCTCCTTGGAGCTGGTCCTCTCTGTGGGTCCTACTTGCACTGCATGGGGATATAGCCCAGAGTTAGAATTAGCTCTGGTATCATCTCTTAAATCATTAAATAATTTGGTGTCTTCTGTGCCTTTCATTAATGTCACCATGGCTGCCCTGAAGGGACAGAGGTTGTCTCAGTTTCTAACACTGCCTTATAACTAGACCTGTAGGTTTTTCCTTTCTGTAACATCCAAAGAGGAATGAGAAACTGGATTGACATAAATCTTGGGGAATTCAGAGCAACTCCCCCATCATGGTCACTTACACATTCTCAGGCCTTAATCCAGAAGAAATGGACATACCACACAGCAAAACGGAGCACTGGTGCCAGCCCTGCCTTGGAGACTTCACCATCTCTGCACAGCGCAGGGCCAGGCTCTTGCACAACCTCACCTGCACTTTGCTAACACGACCTATCCATTACTACTCAGCTTAAAAGTCTCTACTATGTAACTACTCAATGAGCAACTCCACATAATTGTGTATGAACCTACCTAATTCTTAAGTTATTATTTCTCCTGTGTAGGAATTAAGTGCTCAGAGCCTGAAAGATTTGCTGGGACCTACTTTGGGGTTTCACCTTGAAGTAGTAGATACACACAACTCAAGTGACTGAGTGAAAGGGGACTTGGGAGTGAACATCAAGCTCTCCCTGGTACTGACACGCTTGTGCTTGTTTAGAATGCAAACAGCTTGCAAAGGGCACGTCCCCCACTGCTTCACACAGCCCAATTGTAACCAACTTCACAGATGACTTTCGCTCCTTCCCTCGGGATTCTACTCCACTGGTAAAGCATTTCCAAATGGGTTTATGGGAAAGCTATCAGGAAGTAGAACAGTTATTCCAGACTCTTGACCAGATCATTGTCTCTGTGGACAGCCTCTGTGGATTCAGAGCTGATGAGGTGCCTTAATATTTATTTCGGCACCTCCTGCAACCAGAAGAGCAATAACACATCTGAGCACTTTTTACTGTGCTCTTTCCCTAATGAGAAGGTATTCTAGCCCAGAGGAAGCTCCACAACACTGCAATCAACAAGGGTGTTCGCTCTTCAGAGCTCATCACTTCTTCACAATCATCTAGAGCTGAAATTGATGTTAAAGCCATGTAGAATCCTGCAGCCTGGTGCATTTGTTGGGGAAGGTGTTGTCTGGAGCCCCATCCTTTCACCTTAACCAGAGGTTTTGAAGTTACAAGGACAAAACCCAGCAGTGCTTTCAGGAGCACCCCAGTCACTACCAGTTTCCCTGTGCACTCTGCCTGCAGCTACACCTGGGAAGGCCAAGCAGCTCTGCTTACTGACAACAACCTGCACTGAGCCTTTCCCATCTGGTACCTCGAGGGCACTTCTACAAACACCACCAAGGTATTACTTGTGAAATACAGCTCCTGTTAACGTGTATTAAGTTGGATTCTTCAAGAGCCCAACTCTGCAAGGTTTTCCTGGCAACACCAACACTGGGAACGTCCAGGCAGGCTCTGCAATCGAGATGCCAAGCTCTCAACCTGGCAGCACTGCAGCCTTGAAAACCTGTTCACCGCTTTCTCCACTGTTTCTCGTGGAAGTGAAATGGGTTCCTTCAAAGAACAATTAATTTCTCACACTTTGACCCTCTAAGACACAAAACACCGTGCATTCATTCACATGAGCACAAGCTGTGCAGGGAGGACACACAGCTTCAAACCCTCATGCTGTGTGAGCAGCAGCCCCACCTGCTGCCACCCCAGTGGAAGAACAGTCCCAAGAAGGGTGACAGGTACCCAGGCCACCTCCACAGGCTCAAGAGCTTTGAGGTCTTACTCTGCAATATAAATTATAGACCCATAGAACAGTGTGGGTTGGATGGGAAGAGGAGGCTGCTTGGAGACCTCACAGCAGCCTTCCAGTATCTGAAGGGGGCCTATAGGGATGCTGGGGAGGGACTGTTCATTAGGGACTGTAGTGACAGGA
>JBCJKH010054571.1:0-31071 GCA_039877255.1 Loriculus beryllinus
GGAATGAGACTCTCAGGAAAAAAAAAAAAAAAACCAAAAAAAAAAAAAACCAAAAAAAAAAAAAAACCACAACCTGAAAATGTGAGAATATTCTAATGAATTTAGCTTCACAGAAACCTTATGAAGTAGGCACCCTTATCTACACATTACAGAGGAGGAAACTTTGGCATTGAGAGATTGCAATTTGCCCAGGGTCAGGCAGGAAGCCCAGGGAACAGCTGAATAGAGCCCCAAGCTCATGAGTGCCAGCCCTCTGCTTCAGTCACAAGATCATTTTTCCTTTCCTTCATTTAATAGTTTTCAAAATAGCTAAGTTAGGCAAATCCATAATTATGTAATCAAAAGTAACCTTTATCCCATCTTCCAGCCCAGGGTGTTCAGAACTATGTGGGAACAGAAGTTGGATAAAGGAGGTTTTCTCTACTTTCCATATATGCCAGGAGTGCAGATGAGTTAGAATCTTAAGCATCAAGCTGGGTAGTTTTTATATACACGTCCAGTATCAAGACTTAGAATGGGGTGCTGGAACAGACCCAAAACTTTTCTAGATCAATTTTAAGCCCCTGGATGAATCTTTTTAGTTCTGTCTCTGGACTGAGACACATTTGATTATTTCAGGGCGGCTGTGCTGCTTTTTACAGGAAAGCCAGTGAGCCCTACTGCAGGACACATGGTCACTCTGGACTTGGGGCAATTGTTTGGAGGCTGGATAAGGTCCAGGATCCTTCTCACCAAAGCAAGACTCAAACATTGCTCATCCTAATGAGTGAATGTTTTCAACATTAAGGAATTTCTCAACAGGTGGAAATAGTCACTGTCTTCCTTGTTTTGCCTGAAGCCTAATCTGACAGAGGTTTTCAAAAAATCCTTATCAGCTCAGATCTCATGGGAAAGAAGAGGCAGGAAATATTCATCTTGCTTGTGAAAGCCCTTCAGCGTGAGCCTGAGATGGTCACCCAGCTGCACAGCAGTGCAAAGACTTCTGTTAGCTTTGCTCAGCCCTGCAGCAGAAACATAGGGCACATCTCAACTGCCAGTCACTGCTCTGGGAGCAGACTGAAGCTAAGTAAGCCTGCAGTCTGGGGGCTGTTGTGGTGAAGACACTTGTCCTGACTTTGCCATTTGCTGGGGATCATTGCCCTCAGTTCATTTGAAGCAGGTTGGACATCCTTTACCAACCACTGTGTTGTGTGCAGAGAAAGATTGGATACACAGATGGTGTTAGTGGTGTTATGGAAGTATAAGTGCCAAGTGTCTTAAAGAATGAAAGCAGCCAGCAGACTGCTAGACATAGTTTAAGATTTAATGGTCAATAATGCTGGCCTGATATATAAGTCTTCTTGTGGATCTAACTTGAAGCCTTTCACAAACCACTACCAGAGCCATATCAGAGGTGGAATAAAGTCGTAGTGCAGCTATTTAGTTTTCTTGTACACTTCTTACCTAAATACATAATTTTATACATGTTCTTCTTCCTTTAAAGCTCTGATCAGAATTTGGTTTAGCACAAGTGGGCTTTTTTTTTTTTTTTAATGACATCCGACGTGCAGAAAGCAGAGAAGAGTGCTAAGAGACAAAACAAATTGCTTCCTGTGAAAAGTCACCCTACCACACCATAGCAACACCAGAGCTGTCTTCCCACCAGCCCCAGGCAGTGCTGTAGAGTGGCCCATGTGTCACATCAGCCCTGGGGAGCAGACATCCACCTTTGCACAGAGAGAAGACATGCCAAAGGGAAAACTCACAGCACCCAGGGAGATGTGCTGGTATCACAAGGACAGCACACAGGGTAGCACACAGTGCTACTGCCTTGCATGAGTTACTGTAGCTTAAGATCAGCTGATGGCATCTCTGATCAACAGAGAGGCTTTAATCTTCCCTGCTTTGGGATCATGTATTAACCACGTGAGCATGCCCTTTAGCATCCCGAGCAGAAAAACACGTCCACAGTTGTCACTTGCCTAACTACTTCTCGTTTCTCCATCAGTTTTACAGGGATTCCTCATGTGACATCAGAGAAATCAGTTCCTTTCTCCTATTACCAGTTATCCCATCTACAGCAAGATTATTAGTAATTCCTGATCTCACACCAGTGTGCAGGATTAACCCTCATCTCTTCTCAAATTATTGTCAGTTTTTAATCTAATCATAAACAGCAGAAAAGAGACCAGAAAAGTAATAAATCTATGAAGAATATTAAGATTGAAGATAATATTTTAACCTCAGAGGAAAAGGATCTACTAGGACCAGCATCTGCCAGGAGCAACCAAAGCCTGAAACTCTCATGAGTTTTACTCTTTAAACTCATTAAATTAAATGCCAGCCATTGTAAATATATTTAGCTGGGTCGAAGGAAAACACTCCAAGATCATCTGATCCACTTCATGAAAGGACTGCGCTGGATGCCTTTTTCAGTGGAGGAAATGGGTGATGAATGGCTACTATGGCTGCTGTGACTGCCGCTGCTAGGAGCATCATTCCTCATCTTCATGGCCAGAGCAGGGGCTGCAAAGGGAAGCTTGGCAAGAGCTATCTCCTGCTAGCTGTGATGGATGTAAGGGCTGTGACACTGCCTGCAAAGGCAAATGAAACAGAAGAAGAAAAATTACCCCAAGGATAAAACCAATCAGCCTGCAGAGGTGTTGGCCTCGCTGAGCTGAAGCAAGACTAGCAAAGGCACCTCATGTAGTCAGCTCTGTGAGGAATTGTTCCCATGTTCTGTGCCCTCGGGTCTTCCCTTGCTTTACCAAGTGTGTGCTGTCACAGTGCTACACTGCAGTGTCTGGACATGGTCTGGGTTGCTGCAGATCTCTGCCTGAGCTGCGGAGAGGACTTCTGCCACCACTGAGGACAATGCCTGGCTGCCAGCAAGTTCTCTTGCACCAATGATTCATGCTTGAGTCACTTGTCCCCTTGCCAGGAACAGCCAGTTTTCTCCCAGGGAAGACAGTAACCTTCCTGGCTGACTCAATGAGACTAACCAAAAAGGACAGGTGAGACACTGGTGTGCATGTGTTCCCAGCAAGGTTTCTCAGGTACTAAACCATCAGCACCTAGCAACGCTTTGGAAACAAGTTTAAATTAGCTGCTCCTCCCTCCCACATTGATTTTATTTTCCTTTTCGGTTCTGAGAAGGAAGTTCTCAGCAACCAAAGTGTAGAGAAGTGCTGGGAAAGATGAGAGGCAGCTTTTGTCAGCTTTGAGAACTTCTGCTGCCGGATCAAAGTGTTTGTGCCATGCAACATTAATAATGCCCTCTAGGAAGCCTCAGGGGAACATCTATCTCCAGAATAGCAAACAGGTCAGCCCAAGCTTTTCATTGGTCTCCTCCAAATGGATTTGTAAAACCTCAGATCACTCTCTGTGAACTTTCCTGCTGAAACGCGCATTTGCACAGGCAACTGACTTAACAAAATAAAATCTTTCCTCTGTCTCTGTTTGATGACGAATCCTCCAGGATAGTACAAGAGTGCTTCTTTTCATGCTTGAAGGAACTTCCGATCAGTTCTGGACCAGGAAGGCATTGCTTAGGGGTGACTAGTCCAGATAAGAACATGAGCTAAAGCGTCATGTTCTGCTTTCAGTAAAACTCCCCAAAATGACCATTTAAAGGTGGACCTACTCTAAACTGATTGTAAAGGCAGATCAGAGGGTATATTCAGGCACATTTATTCTCCCTTTATTTAAGAAAAAATGCTGAGTTCTTCAGAATATATCTTTTTTCTTTCTGTGTTGGCTCCTTTATGACAGAAGCATTTAAAATATGTCTTCACTCACACTTCAGTAAGCCTGCTTTGATTGCAGATGCCTTGTATCTTTCTAACAAAAAGAAATGCAAGGTTTCCCCTTTACTTGGTGGCCAAAATAGAATAGCATGTCAGAGAATACAAAATTTGGCAATTGCTTCAGAGAAGCTGAGAAGAGGCTGTTCTTGTGCGAACAAAGTTGATGTAAAACCTAATGATTAGAGCATTTGAAAAAAGACAAATGACGTGAAAAGCAGAACCTCACTAACATGTTTCTCATCAGAGAAACATTTAAGACTATGGTGAGGTCAAGAAGTGTGTGTAGTATCTTCAGAGTGTCCTTCATCAGGCCAATGGTGCTTCAGTTGTCTGGATGGACAATACTACTACTCTCTGCAAAAGAAAGACCTTTGAACTCCTCCCTTTGAACCTCTCGTTGCCAGCACATTCAGAGAAGGTTCCAAAACACCTTCAGCCCTCACTTGGTACCCCTTAATAGAACAAAAAAAAGTCAAAATGAATGTCCTGATGTTATAGCAATAGACCTGAATTGCTACCATGATACAGAGCAGAAAAAAATGCCCTTTTGCACATCCTCACTCCTTCAAAGTGCTACATCGGCAGTAGCTGTGTATTGTACACCAGAGAAACTGAGTAACTTTGTTTCCCTTCAGAGGCTGTTGCCCTATTTTCAGGTATCTAAACATGTTGCCAGTATTAATTTATTATTGGGAAGTAAGAAAGATTATAAACTTCGTTTTGAACTTTCAAAACAAGTAAAATGTGAGGTCATTTAGTCTTCTGCGTGTGATGGTGCAGCACAGGCAAGGATGTCACTCCAGAGCTGTGATTCTGGTTCTCTCCTTTAGTTAGTAGATAATTCTCCATTTCATAATATGCCGCTTTCTGTGCCCCTACCATGACTTTAGAAACCAACCTGCTTTGACACATAGGCCGCAGGAGTGCTTTCTTTGTGAAACCACATCTTTAGAGGCAACATTTTCAGTGTTATGGCTCTTGTGCTCTGCAGCAAGATACAATTGTGATTTGTCTTCCACCCCTCCTTAGCACTCTCAACAGGAGAAATGAACCTTGCTAGAAAACTCACCATGCAATCTTTTGGCATAAGAGCAGTGAATTTCACAACACACCTGGTCTGATTAATGCTCAGTTCTGCGGTTACTCTTAAATACAGCATACTTGATGATTTTATTTAAGCTTACATCAGTAGGTTTGTATTCATTTCTGGGCCCCTGGTGAAACTAGCAAAACATGTGACCACTCTTTAAACCAGCCTTTTCTTTTTTTTTTTTTTTAAAAAAAAAAGAAAGAAGTTAAAATTTTGTTATGTGAGCTCTCTACTGATAAAGGAAGATTAAAAGATAGATGGCTTGC
This sequence comes from Loriculus beryllinus, assembly GCA_039877255.1. NCBI lineage: Eukaryota > Metazoa > Chordata > Aves > Psittaciformes > Psittacidae > Loriculus > Loriculus beryllinus. Next base: position 5,142 of record JBCJKH010054571.1, read on the forward strand.
TGGATGCTTTCTCTGTCTGGCTAGCAAGCATTATTTAACCCACACCCATCTGAGTGGAGACATAAACACGGTGAATCATGCTAAGCCCTATGAAAATGCTAAAATTGAGCCTTTGAAGATGTTTCTTCATATTTTTCTCTCTGGGAAAGTTCCCTAGACTCCTGCAGGAAATATTGTCCTCTCTTGCATTTCAGTATTCAGGAAGACCTACAATAGAGCAGTAAGACCAAAAAAGGGTTAAAATACTTTTAGAAAACTCAAGAAGTCGGCTGTCTTCTCCAGGTAGCTCTGCAAAACTAACATCTATTCTGCTGAAAACAGAAAATCTCTGTACCCAAAATACATGGGAATCGTGGTCTTCCAGACTTTCCTGAGATGTAAGAACCCATTAAGGACATCATATAGCACTTGATTAATATTTAGTAACAAAAAAGTTTGCCAAATTGCTTTCCTGCCTACTGATTTTGGTTTGTCAAAAACGGAAACACTGCTGGTAGCTGAATCAAGACTGTGTGTACAGTAAGATCAAACATCAGATAGGAAGAGTGGTTCTTATAGCCCCCATTTTCAGTACCAGCTAGTACTCAAGACCAGCAGTTGGAGGGGTTTATCTCTGAAATGTTGTCACGAAGATAAAGCCAGACTCGGGTGTTAGCTGCCATTCAGATGGTAAAAGAGCTGTGCATTGTATGGACTGGGAAGTGGTTCTAGGTCAGAGCCCTGTCCCACTAACTCAGTAAACCACAGCTAGCAGTGGCAGAGGGCAGGGGCTGTTTAACACAGAATGTAAAGGAAGATGCAAATTCTAATGCAAAAGTGTTCACCTTTGACAATAATTTATGTAATGCAATTTTAGGCAACTCCAGAGTTGCCTAACATGTGCTCTCCTGAGGTGTGATGCAGTAACCTTTGGATTGCAAAATCCTCACATCTCTCATTCCCTGGCTCCAAGATTGTGATTAATATATTAACTGTTCATCCCACAGTGGCTTCTCTGCTTAAGACTGGAAAGGAGATCTATCACCAGGTCATGGTATTGCCATGACTCAGAAGCTGAGTGTATACAGTAATTGGATTTGGAACTGCAAACTCAAAAAACACAATAATAAAATTTGAAACTTAGGGAAGAGATTTGCTTTCTCAGATTTTGTCTGTCCATGTCTTAATATTTGATCAAGCTAGCAATCAATTATCCAATTGAAAATTGTTCTTTTTGAAAACAACAAAATCTGATTTCCAAATAATGAAGTGGACAAATTGATACCATGTCACAAGTTCTATGATGAAAAACTTTTTACCAATGTAGAAAATGGTAAGTCAAATAAAATTTTGCAGTCATAGAGGCAACCTAAAAAAAAAGTAGACAAAAAGTCTTATTTCATCAACAGTGGGTTACACCTGTCAGCTGACAAGGAAAACACTAAGAAAATATCTCTATAGCTATAGCTAAACCCTGTATAAATGTGACAAAGGTCATAGGTAAGCCCATATGTCCTCAGACACACATTTTTTAATCAGGCATCTACAGCAACAGATGCTGAGGTTAGTCATGAGGTAGCATAAACCAACAGGTGCTAATTCCAGGTTCTGTCATGAAGCTGGCACTTTTTAAATCAAGATTCAAACTATTACAGCACAGTCCAGTTCAGGGAGACGCTATTGCCTGCTTTATATTAGGAAGTGTTTGCTTTGCATTAGGTACTGAATCCTAGCCTACTTCCCAACCTCACTGAATTCACCTCAGCTGAGCATCATGCTAGGGAGTGCAGGCTTTGTCCCACAGGCTGTCAGATTTACTTGCATCCTGCTGCACATACCCTGCGGAAATACTTTCACATATGGTCTTGGGATCAGTATTAGCAAAACGATCATGAGGCAGTGCAGCAGTGCAGAGTCGTTATCCCATCAAAGGCAATGCTCTGAAAGCAGCTCAGAAAGAATTCTTTTAGTGGCCTGGCACATTTGCCATGTCTCCCCCCACAGGCTTCCTTCCCACCCACTGTTAATCTCCAGTGCTGCTCTTGAGGTTTGCCAAGCTAAATGAGACCTACCTCATAAGGAGGTAACCCACTCCAGAATAGATTTCTCCAAGAAGGCTTTGTCCTAAGTGCTTGAGTGATTACATGCCCATAAATAGCTCAAAGCGATGAGACACAGATAAGGAATGACCTCTCCTCAGGAAACAACATCCCACTAACTTGATTCTCATCTGCTGCCTTTTCAGCCTGGTAATAAGGTTGGCCATATGATCACTTTCACTATGTTATGTGCTGTAGTCCACTTTCTTGGGTCACCACATGACAAGTATAGAAGATAAGAACCATCCCTTTAGGTTTCTACATGTATAAGACAGTCTCTCTTGGCTACATCACTACCAATGGACTAAACTGCTCATCAGATCATTTTCTTGAAAAGAAAATAAAGCCATTGCCCCTGAGGTGTCCTTTGAAGTATGGGACTCCAGGATCATGGCCAATATCCCTTTCCTGACAAACTCACTTTATGCATGACTGCAGTATCACGCTGCAGTCCCATGGGTCCTGCTTATTACTCTCAAATAAACTTTACCCCTTCAACATGGGAAAACAATTCACAATGATAGAAGGCTGGGACATTCCGCATGCTTAAAATCATAAGACTTTTAAAATTATTTTTTATAATTTTTTTTTTTTTGGTTAAATGCCAAAGAAAAGAAAGAATTACGTTAACCCATGATTATAAAACATGCCTTTGATGGCTTGTGTGTTTGCCTTGTAGTATCTCCAAGTCAAATATTGTTTAAATACCCATCAGCTCATCCAGATGCATGAAAGAGACAGGGTTCAGGAGACTGGCAGCAAGCTAACTGCATTAGTTGCAAAATAACCAGCTACTGCAGTGCCAGGGCTGATGCACATGGATCAAGGCAGCTGTCAGGAGATACAGCTTCTGCATCCCATGGGTTTCTTCTAGGTCAGCAGCCTGGCCGACCCAGCCCCTTTGGTCTCTGCAGGGCTGACTGCAGCCACCTGCCCCTGTGCTGGGCTTCAGGGAAGCTCTGCCTGCCCCCCAGCAGGAGGGAAGGTGGTATAGACCTCCAGGCATTACAGGGAGGCTACATGAGGGAGCAGAGAGAGGAGTTTAAGTGCTTGGTGTTGCTGGCAGATGGATTTTGAAGTGGCAATGTCATATTTGTGACCTAAGAGGGCAAACTGACCCAACCTTTGTGACAACTTATAGAATTATTGTCCTCTGGATGCATTTATTGTGCTAAGTTTAAAAAATATCTTGCCCTGGAATTCCTTCCTTACCTCCTCTGGTGCAGGCAGGTGGCCTGGGGAGATGGCAGCTTATTTTTCTCGTGGCACTTGCACTTCTTTTTTCTATGAAAGCTGTGACTATTCATGTATGAATTAAATGATGCTGGCATTATACTGAAGTGGTGTCACTGTGGATCAGAAATCTTTTCAAACCACTTGAATTTTAAGGGGACAGAAGCAGTGGATTTAACTAAATACAGAAAATGAATAATAGATGAAAAGTGAAAGTGGAATAATATAACACCAAAAAATATCCTATATTTATGCCCATTTCACTGCAGACTTCTGGCCTGTGATCCAGACACCCTGCTGCCTACAGACAGGTACAAAAGATAAGTTAGAAAAGGTGTAATGTAAGGTAAAAGTCAAATATCATTTAAAGTAGTTGAACTTTTACAATAGCTTTGCTATTATTGGCATGTCTCTGAATCTAGAACTGCAGAAGCTGGTGCCTGGGGATAGATAGGTGTACCTATCACAGACACAGGACTGGAACAGAACTAGTGTGCTGTGCAGACAAACCCCAGTCTTCCCATAGTGCTGCCCACTCACAGGCAATAAACTTTTAGAGGAGCCCTCTGCTCACTTGCTTTCTTTTGCCACAAACTTCAATATCTTTCTACCCTGCTACAAGAAACTTTGGACTCATCATTAAAGAAAGCCACATCTCTCTAGTGCAATGGAAGACAGAACAGTGGGACCAAGGATTTCACCTCTATTTTAAGCCACACAACCACATGGGATTTATAAAGGAAAAAATGCTATTTGTTGACATTTTCTTTATATATACCCATTTACTAAAGAAAACATTTATATAATATTACAATAGTTTATTAATAATATATATGATACAGTGACAAGATGTTACATGTATGTTGCAACTTGGATAACAAAATGTAGATTACATAACTGCAGTATATTTTATTTGCTCCCTATTCTGCCGTCCTGAAGGAGCCCAGCATGCACTTTTGACCACATATACAACACAACACCATACCCATACAAAAATATCTGTTTTCGTATATACTGGAAGAACAAAGCACACTTTCTGCTGAAAAAAAAAACCCCAAGGCAATATATCTTGAGCTTTAGATCAGGGTGTGAATCATGGAGTAAAACTTCAATGGATTTATTAAATGAGTAAATGTAACAATAAAAGGTAGGCTTTCACTAGGAGTCATTATTCTAATGAAGACAAGAAGCAATGTGGCATTATTCACAGTCACATTTATTTATATTAAAAAGAATTATGACAGAATGAAAAGTTAAAACACTTTAGTATTTTGGTGTGTAAGGGTAAGTGAAATGTATACTATAAAAGGGGAGGGGGAAGTGTGTGCATGTAATCCCAGATACATGGGACTTTGTCACCCAGGTGTTCTGAACATGTGCTACTCCAGAATCAGAAATACAGAACATATTCAGAGAGGATGCAATAAGAAAGTTGTACAAGGTAAATAAATACTGAAATTTTTATGAGTGAACTTTTATGAACCAGTATTATATGGGATCATGAGAGAAACTCATAAAAGGGGGGCAAAAGCCAAAGAACAGATGAGGATGAGAAAATCATATGAAGCGTGCAGCAGAGAGAGAAAGAATTGTAAAAAGAGTCATGGCTTTTATTTGACATATATTCAGAAGAACATCCATTAAAGCTGCAAATCTGTTCTGGGGTTCAGGAAACTAAAGGTTTGCTCTTGCATTATAGTTATTTCTACTGCCTGTCTCTTGAGTAACAGCCTCATTAAATTCTACTGAAATGGTATTATTCTTGTGTTCCAGGTGCACTCTGGAAATTCTTGGCTACAATGCAGCCTCTATGACTGCTACTGCTGAACTCAGGACAAGCTGAAACTGATTTATTTGTACACAACACTGTAACTACATTACAGCCAGTACTCTGTGCTTGCATACAGCTTCTGCATGTAAAGATTTTGCAACAGAGAACAAGGATGACTGCAAAAACCAGTGTCTGCAGGTAGGGCTTAGAAAGCATCCCACAGGCAGAGCTTCAGGTGAACGCCACCAGAGGTGCAAATGAATAGAATATCACAGTTAGTTTCTAATTAAAATAGGCTCATCCTAAAGACCAAAACTTCATATTCCCCAGTAAAAATCCTGACAGGCCATGTCTACTGGTCAAGCAGGTGTTCAAGTACAATGAAAACTATTATAATAGCACAGAATATAGAGAGGGGCAGAACTCCAAAAAGTCACTTTTATACAAAGAGTGGCCTACACCATTCCCTGATGTGTCCCAGCTGTTCATGGAGCCTCCAGAGATGGAGACTCAACAATCTTTCTTGGTTATTAGCTAAGCTGGCTGCACTATCCCAGCACTTAACCATATACCACAACCCTGTACAGGCAGACAAGTAAGGTTGTGCCGTGGCACACAGCAGGTTTGACAGCTGTCACTTGCAGAGGTAGGCTTGCTGGTTCTGAGCTGAACAGGTGCATGGGGAAACTGTACAAAACTGCTCTATCCATTTGGGAAATGTGGAACTCCTCCAGTGTTGACGACCTTACTATACATGATCATTTTATTACATTTAAAAAACGTATAAGCAATGATTGTTATCAACAGTGCTATTACATTTTAAAGAAATTTTCCTGTGCCCAATACAAATTATATGTGGGTCTGAAATGATGAACCCATAACAAGTTTTATAAAAGCTGGCTGTATCATCAAGATCATTAAAATAATGTATGCTTCTGTTCAATATAAAATTTCAGGTCAATATAAAAGGGTATGGCATAATCACAAATTGAATTTCTGGGTAAAGCATTACTGTGCTATCACAGTGTCATTAATAGCCTGTTTAAGGAGTATAATTTGTGCCACCTTTAACCAACCAATTCTTTTGAAAAGGAAGGCTTCTGGGAAACAATTTTGGATATTTTCAAAATCTGGCAATCGTGTAGATTCCTTTGAAAATTAATCATGTCAGCAAGAACAGCGAGGTAATTTATGGAGGTTATTAATGCTTTTAAGAGCTGAAATAGATGCATCCCATTCTCTTAACCTTTCCAATAATAACACAAATAATAAGCCCATGGGCTGTTTTCGCAGGTTGTGAGCAGAGTCGTGCAGTACTGCCAGCCCCAGCACAAACACAGTCCAGCAGCCACCAGTCCCAGCAATGCTTCCTTCCACAGTGCCCACCAGCTGCTCTGAATTTCAGAGAGCACATATACATCTCCAGTTTCTTCTCAGTGACACCTAAAAGTGTGGGCATAGTTTATAGGGAGGTGTGCCAAAGACCAGACTGTTCCCATTTCAGAAGGCTCCTCTGCTCAGCTCCTGTAAGTACAAAAGTTACAGCCTAACTTTGTGCTCACCTCTGGGTACACAAATCTTCTGCCTGGCCTTCCATGACCTGCTTTCCTGCTCTTTTTGTGGGTGGAAGTGCTATCTTCCAGTACGCAGCAGGATGGGGAGGATCTGAACTGTGCCTTTATTTCTCCTGAAGAAATCTCATGGGGATGCGGGTACCCCGGATCCCTGCCAATATTTATCCCTGCCAATTTATGCCTGCCAATAAACAGATGCACACCCAGCTAATGACACTCTGAGCTGTGACTCCTGGCCCTCACCATTCAGATTGTCTTTTTAAAATGAAATAAATAGGAGATACAGGAACCTGAGCAGTGGGTGGCTATAAACAGGCTGCTACTTCTCACCTACATTTGCTGAAGAGAAAGTGTGAGGAAAAAGGTCAGACAGAGAATAAGAGTTTGTATTTCAGGCCATAAAACAATAACAATAGCATTTCCAAACTCCATAAACAGTCAAGAAGCTGTTCAGGAGGAGAGAGATGCAGCAATGAGCAAAGGCAGAGAAATGTCTTCGGCAAGGAAAGTGCAGGGGCATAAACAGAGAGTGTCAGGCTACACCACCCTGAGCTGTTGGAGTTAACACTTCAGTATCAGGCAGCACTAAACGGCAGCAGGGCATAGGAACAACATCACAGTGTTGCTAACCCTCTCAAAAATCAAGCTCAGGGGCAATCTGTAGCCAGCCACTGCTTTCTCTCTTGCTGTGTAGTACTCAAGGCAACAGCTCCTTTTTTATTTTCCCCAACAAAAGCTGAATTGAGGGCCTGGCAAATTACAAGTGTAATGACCTACTCTGAGTGTTCCTGCCACAATTACTGCCTGAGTGGCTAATCTTGGATGAGTTACAGTGATACTGCAAACATGACATTGCAGTAACCTCCAGCTCTTCAACTCCCTGGTCATTGCGGGCTTAGGAGGTCATCCAGGCCATGCACAGCCAGAGCCTTTGACCCCGATCCTCAGCAGCACTGGGACAGCTCTGCTCCAGTGCCAAGCTGCCCTATGGCTAGCCTGGCTGGCCCGAGGGACATTGCTGGCAGCATGGTGCATGAGGAGGCAGCCTGCCTCTACCCTGCCTGCTTGTTCTCGGGGACATCTTTGGAACCTGGCACCTCACCCTGCAGACAGTTTATGCTGGCTGCTCCAGGTATTGGCACGAGGCAAACCCCCAGACTGCAAAGCAGAAAAGGTCACTCGGAGCAAGCGTTCTGCCCCACAGCATTTGCAACAGATTAATTGCATTTGATGAGTATCAGCTGATATTTTAATTTTTTTAAATGTAATTCACTGCAAATGTTAAAAGGAGGCTGTGTGAAGCGTATGGTAGGTCTTTTATTATCCTGAGTGAGTTTGGCTTGGTAAAGACTGAGGACTGTAAGCCTGGATTTTTTCTACAGTTACAAACGATTTTCAGCCTTGTGCCTTCTCCCCTGATCTTACTCATCACTGTGACAGCAATCCACATCGCTGCTGTGGGCTGCTTTTTAGGAAGCGGGCACATGATGACACACTGGGAAAATAAAGAACCAAGCCTCATTTGGAGAGACTCCATTTTAATGACTGTTTAGCATCACGTCATGACATCATGATCAATCTTTGGACAGAGGGAATAATGAGCAGAAGGAGAACATGGGGATTGGAAAGGAGACCCCAGTTTCTGCATGGAAGATCGAAAACTCAGCTTTTTCTGGCTATATTCTGACGAGACACTTTCCTGGAGGTCACAGAAATACCTGACTGCCGGGCAGACTGTTCACTGTACCACCTCCCGGCGCTTTGTGCTCTGCAGCATTAAATCGTCCTCAGTCATCCTGTTCGGGGCTGGTTTTTAACGCAGGGATCCATAGACATGTCGCTGTGTCGCTCCCGGCGGGGCCGCGGGCGCTCTCCTCCTGCCCTCTGCCGCCCGCTGTCGTGACTGCACCCCCTCCCTCAAAGCACGCTCCGTCCGCTCCCCTGCCACCCCTGCGGCAGGCCAGGGGGCTCGCAGCGAGGTTTGGGGATGAGGAAAGGCTGGTACCCCTGAGCATCGTGCCTGCTCATGCTATTTGTAGGTCTCGATTTTTCAACAAAGCAGCAGCAGCAGTACAAGTGCTGATTTCTTATCCCGAATAAACGTGCGAGGAAAGGAAGGAAAAAGGTGGGAATGGTTGCACACAACACAGTTCAGTAAAAAGAAGGGGCAACTTGCCTTGCGTGCGTTCTAGGGTATTTGAGGTCATGTGGATACAGGCTGTGAAGCCAGATGGACTGATGCTCAGCCTTGCTGCAGAACAGCAGCTGGTAACAGAGAGGTTCCTCAACACCTTTTGCTACAATTTCTATTCCAGTAATACAATGATATTAACACTTCCTAGTGGTCAGAATCAGGAAATTGTCTGGCACAGTATGACATTATATCCCTCTTCAAAAATGCTCTACAGCAAGATTAAGAAGAAGTTTGGTCTCCAGGCAAGGGTATTCCTTAACCCTGTTTTCCTGTGGTCTCCTTCTGAGATATCTGAAAGCAACACTAAATGGAAGAGAGAGAAAAACACCTAAGAGCAGTCTGTTACAATTCTACATTCTCCCCTTTTGAGGAACTTAGAGGGAATGTAGCTAAAATGTTCATATTGAATGTTAAGTATTAATTATTCTAATAATTAATAAATATATTCAGATTGTCATAGTGAATGGTCAAATGGTATTTAGAAATAGAGATAAGGCAGAAAAAAAAATTCTTGGTACAGCATTCTTTCACTCTGTTTTATGTTTGAAAGTTAGATCTCTCCTAAGAGTCACCATAAATGGGAGTTTAGGTCATACCTTAATTTCTCTACACTAAAAATCACCTGTAAGACATTAAGAATAAATATCATCTAAGCAAGGGCCTTTTTGGAAGCTTTAAATCAAGCAATTGGAAAGCTGGTATGCAAGTTATGTGAGTTAATTTGGAAATAAATTTACAAACAAACACAGCTAAATGCTGGTATGCTTATTACTGCTGCTTGCGGTTGTAGACAGCACAGCAGCCAATGTAGTATACCTCCATCCCACTGTGCTAACCCTGAGTGATATCTGGAAGACTGGCTAGTGTTTCTCAGTTATCAATTTTATATGCTAAAGAAACTTGGTCTTTTCATTTGATCAGAACCCATGTACTGAAGAACTGCCTAATGACTAAATATTGGTAAGAGACACTTGGATTCAAGTAGCTGAATGAGGTTAAACAAAATATTCAGGTGATTCAAACATGTTATGGTCAGACTGGATGCTCTAAAGTGGCAACAATTCAGAAGTTTTTGCATAGTGGGGTTATTGAAAATGATCATATACCTTTGATTAAAGCTATGAAGTATATTCACTCAGGGATTAACTGAAGCAATTCCATGTTGGTATAATTAAACAACTTACTTTATCTTCACTCCACAATATTTTTTCTGAGGTGGTAAATCAGTGATAAATCTGTACCCTGCTTGACTAATTGCCCTAGAGCTACTGGTAAAGAATAAAACCTTGAGGCAATTGAAAAAGAAAATGCAATAAAATATGGAAATAACTGTAGTAATTAAAAGATCCTTTTTTCTTAGTCCTTTGGGAAAAAGTCAAATGTTGTAGTTAATATCTTCTGCTTCAAATAATGGCAATTCTGCTTTTAATAAGAACACTAAACGCTGATATTCCAGTTCCTTTCTGTTTCTAGAAAACAGAAAATATTTCTATGCTTAACTATTTTTCAACTCTAAAAGGGGAACCCAATGTTTTGAAACAAGCTGATCAGTCAGTCTGGTTACATTCTTCGTAACAGTTGACCTTCAACCTCAGCCTTGTCTATTTCCACTTGTATCTTCTAGCATTTTGGAGTTTCATAGCCTGTGACATCCTCCCTGCCATATTTCATCACTGCCTTATAGGTCTAGACTGTGTCCAAAGTCCCAGGGGCCATCCCTGTCTGCCTTGTAGTGAGGTGTACTTTCAATTCAAATGGATGCTGGCATAATTCAAGAGCTGAAACATGCTGAGATTTGAAGCTCTCCTACAGGTTCAGTTGAAGGGGCGTGATAAAGCACATCATTATAAGAATAAATCTGTACCAGTAACTATAAGAAGAACAAAAAAAATGGAAAATGTCCAAATAAAGACAGGGGAAAGCCAAACATGCCAGCACTAGTGGCACATTTCTAACATCAAGGATCATAAATGCTTGTTTCCTGAGGCATGCATATTAGAAGGACTTTTCTTGGTAATATTTCTGTGGGTGGATAAGAGTTGGAAAATACCTTTTTTCTGTTGCAACAACATCCTCTGAAGTGCTGCAGTGCTACAGCACATGGCTCAGCCCATAGCGGAGAATTAGTAAAAACAAACTCCGTTTTCTTGTGGAAATAAAAGCTGTGGGTTCTCCTTCCCCTCCCACCGACACTGCCAAGTCCTTGCACTGTTCAGTCTCATCCTTAAGTCTTGTAAGTAAACTCAGGGATGAAAAGTGTGCCTTTGTTCACTAAAATATCAAAGGAACTGTGATGTTTCTTTCTCATGCCAATCATTATAACAATCATTAAGTCAGCACAATAGGTGCCGGGCTTTCATGTCCTTAGGGCTGATGGCACACACACAGAATATTGCTGTTATTGTTATTTTTACTATTTTAAGGCATACTTTGTTAAGACTACAGCAAGCTTATGAAAATAGCAGACATTCAGTTGGTGGCCTCTCTTGGGAATCTCCTGCAAAGCCCCATGTGAGATAGATTAGGTCAGGAAGAAGCACCAGGTGAGAGTCCTCCATAGGAAAGGAAGAAGCCCAGGTCCTGCTTCCATGGGGTTTGTTCTCTACTGGGGCCATGTTGGCTTTGGTGGGACTAGAATCAAGCACCCAGACGTCAGCTAATCTTTCTGTGAGCCAGCAGTGTAACATACTTGGTACTAAATTCTGCCAAGAAAAAGAGCTGGCAGATGTAGATTTCTTTTAAATATATTTAGCTGTTTTTGTAATTGAAAATACTGTAAACAAGGTTACCAAAACATACTGACTCATTCTCAGGTGTTTTGTAAAAGCAGGGGCAGATTTCTTCAGGGCTCATCCCTAGTGTCGAACAAAAAAGCTTATCTTGACTGGATTTTCATTTAATCTGATTTACTTTTTATTCAAGTTTTTACTGTTGGCATGAAGGAAATTGTGGATCTGGAACCTTCAAGGTTTTCTGGAGTGTGTTAAATTTGAAACTAGCTGCTTACTATTATTCAGTACAAAGAAATAGTCAGACCTAACTAACAAAACGGTAACAACAAAAATTGAGGCATCAAGTGCCTGACTCTTTCAGCTTTATCTTCATTTACAAATGGAAAAGCTGTGATCCAGAATGGCTAAAAGACGGCAATATTAGCAAAAGAAATTAATGGGGTTTCAGGTTCTACTTTGAAACAGTATGCTTTTCTTTGAACCAAAAAAACCCCCTAGAAACCAGCTTGTGAAAACCAAGAGATCAGAAAGTTCACATGACTAAGCTCCAAGTTAGGAATACATACCTTGTAGTTCCCACATGCACATGATTGAACTTAATAAACCTAACTAATGAGATCACATTGATATACCTTGGCTGATCACATAATTTAGTTCCCAAAGCCTGATATTGCAAATCCTCCATTGGCATCATGGAACATTCAATCTGTGCAATCCCTGAGAGATAAAAAACAATGGAAGCAGGTATTCAAATATACCTTGTGAAAATCAAGCCTCTGAGGTTATGTGAAGGTCAATAAAAGTATGAGAAAAAGCAAGACAAAGGAAAGGTTTGCCCAGATGTACATCACTGGAAGACCTGACTAGAAAGAGTCTTGAAAACTTTTCTCATGTTCCTTACCAGAGGCACAGGCGTGAAGAATCCATCCCAGGTTTTTAAATAAACCTCCATGCTTCTTGTTAGAGGAACCCATGTGTGTGTGTGGTCATTGCCACAGATGTTTAGAAATCCAAGCAGGGTGGATGAATTGAGGAAAGTTATTTGTTCTTTATGTTCATCGTTAAATGCTAGCATATTAAACTGAGGTACCTAGTAGTCTACAATAGAAGATGTAATTTGACCAAGAATTTTTTCACCTCCCTGCATATGCCAGGCAGTTCTAGACAGGACTTTCTACTTCAAAACATTATTTCCATACTCCATTTTATTTTGTACTGATTTGGTAAGTATTCATTGGCTGAACATAATAGAGCTGTGGTGCCTGCCAAGCACAACCTCCTTGAGTGGAGACGAAGGCGGCACTCAGCTATCACTGGCTGTTAACTCTTAAGTCAGTTGACATGAGTCTGGAACATGGATTGCCAAATGAATGTCTCAAATTTACAAATGGTTTTCTCCACATAGTGTAAATGATTTTGGGATGGTAAAGTAAAATTGGTTTAGAAAATAGAGCTAATTTACTAATGATTCTTAAACAAAATTATCCATGCAGGACACGTTAACCACAAAACTATAACATGTGAGTGGCAGCTCTTTCTGGATGGATTGCAGAAGAGAAAAACCTCAAAACAGAACACATAGGGTATATTACTGTAAGCACTGAAGCAGCAGTGTAAGAGTTAGGTGGTTGCATACTCATCCATTTAATTCATCATATTATAAGACATTTTAGCAGCTACTCAGGTTGATAAATACCAGACAACATTTCACAGGAGCATTTGTCAGGACAGGCAAATTTCACATAGTGAATGTTAGATGTTTCATCATTACCTTTTGATTATGTTGATACTTCCCTGTCTCCAGGTTTAAAAAAAAAAAAAAAAAAGGAAAAGGAAAAACGAAATCTACTTTGTCAGTATATACCTAATTATTATTAGAGTAATGAGGGATTATAGTATATTCCTTATATTACTGACGACCTCCCACACCTGGCCATAGGGTATGGAAGAAGTCATTAAGGAAGAGAGCATTCTTAATGGGTTTTCCTAAGAGAAATTGTAGCTTAGTGTTTCCTAATCCCAGTATAACCTCGTATAAGCCTTTTCCTGACCACTCACTTGACATAATACAGACACACCATCAGCACAAAAGAAAATTTATTGGGCCTTAAATGTCTCAGAAAGAAGAAAACCAAATTGGTCATCACTTTTTGGCCACAGCTGGCCACTGTGCTTTAAGCAGCAGCAGGATTTAGGACAACAGGCTTTTGGTGAATGGTAGCTGGTATCATTTTTTTTAACATGAGAGGTGATACCCAACAGACACATCTTGCATAAATGATAAAGTAGAAATGAGCTGCCCCATCATTTCTTCAGAGTTTGGTTATTTGCATACTCCTTTGACAGCTTCAGGTCTTTGCTGTCTGCAAAGTAGTTAGTAATCATTCCAAGCAGGTACACAGAGAGCTATAGCTCCTAAGCAAGGAATTTCAGACACAGATGCTCATAGGCAGAGTCTATGGCACAGGTTGCAGGCAGCCAGAGTGCATACCCCTACTCATGGCCTTGTATAACCAAATCTTCCTCCCGTTCCTGTGAGGACATTCCTCATGAGCTACTTCACATCAACAGGAACTTTTCAGATCATCCTCCCTTGTTCCTCCTCTGTTCTCTCAAACCATATGAAACAATGTAGAAAAGACAGGGGTTGTGTTTGATTTAGCCTAGCTTTTTCCATTGATTGATGAAGCAGATATGCATTTTTATCTTCAATATCTGAGCACAGCCTTTTAAAATATGTACTTTTAGAGAACTAGTGCAATAGAGGGATGCTGCGGATCCTACTTTGCAGACTGCACAGAGAAACTAAAGCCCAAGCCTCCCAGGGTATGAAGAAACCTAACCTTTATCAATTTCCTTTGAGTTACACAGGAAGTTGCTGCTAAAAGAGAAGATCCAGAACCCAGACTAGGATCTTAATTGCTGTCATCTTGCAGTTAATATGATTATCCTTCCTATTTACACAATACTTTTTAATCGATTGCATACAGTGGAATGTTAGAATGTAATTTTGAGAGCACAGCAGCCAGTTACCGGGACATACCCATATTTGTGGAGACCAATCAAGCCATTAAAATACATTTTTGAAACTGGAGAGTGCCCTAGAAAAGGTTACACTGTAATTTCCATGCACTGTCAGAACAAATCAATCAAGAGCAGCAGTTCAGGATCCTGGCCTACCATGAGAGGCAAGGGAATAATCATTTGTCCCTCTTCACTTATCAGCCACCCCTCCAATAGGCAGCTGGCAATGCAAACAGGACACCTAAGGGTAATCTGCAAAAGGTTTATTTACTATTAATGAAATTCGGTAGCTTCTAAGGTAAGGAAGTGCTCCTCAGATGAACACTCTGGAGCCAAGCCCTTTGCTTCCATTTGGGACTCATTAAGCAAAGAAATAATCCAGTGGAAATGGCTGCTTATAAAAAAACCAAAACAGTCTCTTCTCCCTGAGACAGATTTTGTAAGCCAGATGGATATTTTCCATGGCTTTATGTGATTTATTGCGGCATGCTGGCACTAACTAGTGGATTTTGATGCAGTGTGTATCTGATCCGAATTCTTCTCATACAGATGATTTTTGATCTGTCATGTCTATCTGCAAGTTCAGAGGTCACTGAGAGAATGACTTTGTTCAACACATATATAAATAGTATGGTAATTAAGTCCTTCCTCTTGTAAACTATTTTGCAGGTTGAGAGCCTCACACTGATTCATAGATTTCTAGTGTCAGACCTGCTTTGACATGCTGCTAAAGCATCACCCTTTACTAATTACAGTATGTTCAATAAAAGGTACAATTTATCAGCTGACAGGCGGCATTAATTTGATGACACCGTGAGAATATTTACAAAATTCAATTAGCCTCAGCATTGGTTAAAAAAAAGAATACAGACAAATAGGCCATGGGAGAGACAACATGCATGTGGGAGAGGTTTCCCTCAAGTTTTCTCAAGAAAAGAACCCTACAGCACTGCAGGAAGTTATCCCTGCTCTCTCTGAGCTAAATGAAATGCAAATATAATTATGGGGGTGAAGGCTGCAATGCAGAATTCTGATATTTTTACTGAGAGCAATGCTTAATGGCCTGGTAAAGCTGTAATAACATACAGAGCCATTCATCTCCAGGCCTCTGAGACAAAAATAGTCTAGACACAGACACAGCGAGGTTGTTATCTGGTGAACATCCAGTAAGACAAAAGTTGGATGCATTCCAGTCACTTCCAAATGAGCCCTCTGTGCAAAGCTGGTAGTTATAAAAACTATTTTCAGTTTCCATCTAGAAAAGCAACAAGGCAAAAGAGAAGTGCAAAGATCTCATCTGTGGTCTTGGCGGACCCAGTGAGGGCTGCAGAGAAGGCTGACCATGGGAAGTGGTAAATTTGGGTTGGAAGGACACAACAAGTATTTGTGTCAGGTCCTACACATGCAACACCACTCAAACTTTCTGCTGCTCTCCATACGCAGTTTATATACAAGGTGGCAGGCAGCCCCAGGACAAGCGCAGCTGGTGTCTGGCAAAACCTTGCAACAAGCTGTACAAACAACTGAAAAAAATTTAAGAAGCTGTGTCAAAAAAAGATTTTCTTAAGACCACTTATTTTGTACTTTTCAGTAAAAACCTGCAACAATTTCACTGTAGCATTAAAACTTGTAGTCTCTGTTCCAGGCTGTTTTCTGGCAGGGATCTTGTAGCTACAACTCAGACTAGTCTATTTGTAGAGGAAACACTGTCAGAAAAATGCTTCTCCAACAACTAAACTAAATTGTCCTGCAACAACTACATTAAATTGTCCTGCAACAACTACACTGCACATCCTTTCCCTTACCATTGGCGCACAAATTAACACAAGCAACCCAAGGAATGGGAGGGATTTGTTTTATAGCTGTTAGGACTTGCCTCTCACATGAAGGAGATAATCTCCCAAGATTTACTCCTATGATGGGATATTCCAATCATTCCATGGATTTCAGGATTAGCCATATCTGAGGCACAATTTTTTAGCTGTTTTGAAATGTCAGGAGTGAGAGCTCTCAAAATTAACTGTTTGTGAACCGAGTTCCAAAAGATTTGAACTCAGTCAATACCTTCCCATGTTGCTGCACAATGAAAAGCAATTGAATGGTCTATTTTTCAGTTTAGAAGCATCACTAGAAAACTGCTGGGATGGGCAAATCAACTTTGAATTTTGCAATGCATTTTAAGGCCTTACTGAACACCCACGTGGAAAATCTAGGGCTTGCTTCTCCAGTGATGTATGTCATGGGCAATATTTTCTATTTCTTTGTCCCTTACAAACATCAGGGCCCCTTTGTTAGAGGGTGTTGTGTGCTTTGATTTCCTGTCAGTCCATGGAGGGCTGGCTGAAGAGGCAGGATAAAGAATTTTCCTTTCACCTCCAAGAACTTTGTGTTCACATCCTGGGTATTGTCTGAAGTGACACAAGGCTTGAGTGATTTTCAATTGACATATATGTTCCTTGTATCAAATCACTGAACAAAACCTACCACAGCATGACCAAGCCAATGGGTCACATCATTTTCCATTAAATAGCAGGCAGTAACCAAACCAGGTGATCTACCTAAAAATTTGACTGAAGCTGGGCATTTCACAGTCAAACATGAGAAACCAAGCAGCTTGAAAACAGGGAAAGAATCTCAAATCCTAAAAAAAAGTGCTCAAACTTAGTGGGTTTTCAATTTTGGTTTTGTTTTGATTTGATTGTGGGTTTTTTTATGAATAGCTATGTTTTAAAATGACAGTTGCTGAAAATATCTGGAGAGATTTAATTCCACGTCTTCAGTCAAAGAACCTATCATTAGATTAAAAGACTTGATCAGGAGGGTTTACTCCTGCAACTATTTGCATAGGAAACAGTATCAAAGAGTCACCCCAAGGGTTCAGGGAGAGGTTTTGATTTTACTCAAATGACTCATGACATTACAGTGCTATGTTCTCTTTGGATGTTTAGTGTTCATGGTGATGTAATTGGCATGTTTTGAAGTGTTGTGTCTTTTGTTTTTAATTTTACCTGCCTGCTTTTAGTGTAGTCATCAGACAAGGGAAAAGTTCCTCTAACAGAGAGTACTCTGAGTTCTCATAAAAATATACTGTAACTGTCCAGGCACTTGCAGAGCCCAGCCCTGTTTACAATAACCTCAGGAGCAACGTTCATGCCAGAAATAGTTTATTAGGGAAACTGGAAGTGTTTAAGACACTCTATAACTTGCATGATGTCAATGTAAGTAGCAGGTGAGGACATGCATCTACAAACATTGAACAAGTGATGTAAAAGGAAAGAGCTGAACCCAGCACAAAATGGTGTGGCAGACTCCAAAGATTTCTAAAAATAAGCATTTAGGAAGAAACCTTAAATTTAAGTCAGTCAGATCCCACCAACTGAACACAACACCTATTTCTTTACATCCTACCCTGATGCTCCAGCTTTGCACTGCCAACACTTGTCACACAGCACTGTCTCTCTCCTGCAGCAGGACCTGTGATGCCAAACTCAGATCTTTGGCAGAAGTGTGATCCAGGGTTGTGACAAAGTAGTCCAAGCACACAAGAGAGGCTGCAGTGTAAGCTGTAAGGAAGACAGGAAAGCACCACCCTGAAGGATATATCCACAGCTTCTCCCCATCTTCACCTCTTCCTTTGGCCTCACCAGCTTGTTTGATGTTCTCAGAGATACTGGAACCTCAGCATTTTAGAGGGTTGTTACAGTTCATATATCCGTACTATTGAAACAATACATTAATCCAGATCAATCTTTCAGCTCTGAACAAGCACAAATTGAAAGCAACCCTCTTCAACCATTTTCACAAATCATGTTTACTTTAAAAATTCTATTTTCAGCCTGAAATTTGAAACATGCAGGTAAGCTTGTAAGAAACTCTGGCTTTGATTAAAAGCAAAACTTTTCTTCTGGGTCTCTTTATTTTAGGAGAAGCCAAGTGTCTTTCTGATACTTTAGATCTCTCAGTCTTTCCCTCTCTAATTCTGTCAGTGCCAGTATTGCCTTGCAATGCTGTTTTGGCAGTGGTGAAATGGCAAGCTAACAAAAACATTCATTCATAATTTATTCATAAGTTTTCCAACCAACCTTTCGTCTTCAGCCAAAGGAAAGAAATGGACAAACATATTCAGGTTTCAGTTTTCAAGCACTTTTTTCACTGTATAGGGAATCAGCTCTGCTTAATTTTTCTGAAAACATTCGTGCCCTTCATTTCTGGCAGGTGCTGCACTTTTGGATCACTACAGTAGAACATTAGAAATTATTCAGGAATACCTTCAGAAAACTGGATGACATTTCTTCAGCCCATGTCCTCTTCTAACTCATCTCGATCTTTGCAGAATTTTTCCAGTGTAAAATAAGGAAAAATAAAAAGTACTTCTTTTAGGAAGAGCTCTATGTAGTCTGTTTTGCTCTATCATCATGGTTTGGCCACTCTCACATGCACAGATTTTGTAAAGGGTCTGTAGATAGTCCTAGAAACAAAGACAGAAACATTGTCAGAAATATTATTTACACATCAGCCCAACTTTTCTGCACTATTAGTTTCTGCCAGTTGTGTGTGTCTCTTTTACAAGCATGTCACATCCTTCCTACAGTGAAAGTAAGAGACCCATGTTGGACCCAAAGGCTTCAAAAGGTATGTGTGCTTTGTGTCCAAGTATTGTCTATCTAACAATAGAGGTATTCCACGGAAACAGCAGAACAGCCACTTCTCTCCCCCTCCAGCCTTTGTAGAACAAAGCACTAGACTCCTCAGGAGTCAACTTTGTTGTTTTGCTGTTGTATAAGGAACTGTCATCCGGCCACAGGCGCCAGCAGCGTCAGCCCCCCTTACAGGAGCAAACAGTTCAAAAGCAGGGCTAGGTTTATGCAGTTTAATTTGATGAATTAAGCATCTTTATTACAAGCATTCTTGCAATGTTTGCTGTTAACACTCAGAACAGAATAAGTATTGAATCTAGCTAGGACACAGAGAGGGACAGAGGACAGTTCTGGCAGCAACTTTCAATTGCTCTGACACAAACTGTAATTCTCAGGGCCAGCATGCAAATTACGAAGAAATGCTTCAGCATAGTATTGATCTTGCCTGAACATTAGACGGGATTACAACCAATAGGTTCTGCCACTGGCAATCTGGTCTTTGCCCTTCTCTACATACTTGGCCACCAGCAACAAGAAGAGGAAAACAAAAACTGCAGACAAACAATTTGTGGCCAAATTAGTCAGGCCAGATGCAAGTTAAACTGACAGTAATTATGATGGTTTTATACTCTTTGTCCAAGTGGCTGTTTAATGCCCATTCGGACTCTGGAATGAAATGACACAATATCCCATGCAGTGAATGCTCAATAGAATTCCCTCTGCTAGAGGTAACATACTGCAAATACTACTGTGTTCCATGATCTCAGCATAGGAAGCACAACTGCTCATCAACATATCTTTCAAGAAACCAAAGCAAAAAGAAAAAATCTAGAACCACAACCAAAACCAGTTGCTGACAGCTAGAAGAAACCCTTCTGCAAACCTGCAAGTGTTCGCTTCTGCTGTGTCTATTGCTCAGGCACCACAGTAATAAATTATTCAGATAAATTCAGGATAAAATCCAAGAAAAATGACACACTTCATGATAATGTTAGGCAGATGGACAGAATGATTTAAAAAGTAGTCTGTTTGTTCCTCTTTCTTACAATATCTGTAAGCATTTTGATTCACAGCTTTAACTTCCCAGCTCCAGCTAATCCTTTCAGAAATAAAATTGACATATCAGGCAATAATAGTCTTCATATAAATGAAAAAACTTTTATTTTCCATGAATCCACTGACTCATTCATCATTCAAGTCTCTACTCCAAACACATGTCTTATAACAGAACCTCTACCACTAGCATTCATGCAAGAACTGTCTATCTTGACTACTGACAGGAAAGAACAGAAAGCAAGCTGCTTGTTTATACAGGAATAAGAGTGGTCTTGTGGTTAAGATATTTATTACTGAAGACATATGTATTCCCTTCTTTACACAGAGCCATGATTTTTGTCTGACTTTGTACCATTTGCCTTATCTGTTGTCTCAATTCTCCTTCTCCTAAAGAGACCATTATTATAACAGGACTTTCAAATCACCCTGGGACAATGAAAATATTTGCTTCATTTTGACAATGAAAAGTACAATCACTAGTTTAAGATATATATATAAGAATAATTAGGTTACCATAAAGAGTCCTACATAGTTATTATCCATCTATACCAACTTTCTTAACCAAACTTTCCCTGAAGTCTGTATCTATGCTGAGTCTTTGGCAAGCAAACACCAGATGAGCAAGGAGACCAAGCCTTGTTCTGGTAAGTAGGTAGACAGCACCCAAGGTAACCCAAGGCAATGAGAAGTTGGATAGAAAACAAAGAAAATTCCTTTTTCATAAATGAGCTCCTCCCCAACAACATACAAACATGCCTAAACTAGCTCTCTAAAGTTTAAAAAACACCCCCACCACAACCTTCCAGTCTTTTCTACCTAGCAACAGGCAGCGATGACATGTTCTAATACAAGCATATCTGCCACTTTGCTGTGTGATGATTCCTTCACTTTGCTTCAAAAGTGTAACGCAAAAAACCCTAGTACGTGTGTAAAAGCGTACACCTTCTTTGTTGTTGTACCACCTTCTAACAACAGCACTTTGTTACCAGAGAACTGTCTGATAAGTTAATAAATGATGTCTTTCCTAGTACCAGGTAAAAAACATGCACAATATCCAATGAGCAAGCTTTGGGAATCCTTTCCAGCAAATTTGCTTTATCCAGCCTGATAACCCTCCACAAAGCAGTGTGATTGCGACAATACGGTGTTCATCAGTGGTAAAAGAGAGGGAAAGGAGGTTTGAGGTCTTTACCCTCAGTTCTTACACACTTCCCTTCAAACCTCACTGCCTTTTTGCCAGGTCTGACCTGACCCCACATTATTCATTAAAAGTTAAGCAAAACACTCTTCAGAGAGCTGCACTGTCTGCTTATCATAGCACCAATCTCACCCACCATATTTTTAATCACTCAGATGTCTGAATGTGTTGCATGCCCTTGGGCTCAGTAACCTTATCATATTGTTGATCAGTATAGAACCATGCACACTATCTATAAATAACAGAAGTAATTATTACTAGTAAATAATATATACTAGCTCATTTGAAATGAATCATGCTCTCCAGTCACCCTGGAGAATGAGTAAAATAGGCAAAGCTACAAGGCATCTCTTTAAAATACTTTTTATGTAATTATTATGAAATTTCATTAGGCTGTGACTCATTCCTGCAAATGCAGGGTTCATTGAGGGTAATTAAAGTAAGTCACGTAAGTCACTATCTCTTCAAGGCAGTGACTCATAGGATGCTGCCCATAGCAGAGTGCAATGAAGTCAGAGTGTAGCTCCTCTCTTCCCACTGAAAAAGCAATAGCAGCTCATGAAGGCAGTGTTTAGGCTCAGTTTGCCCTTCCCTTTAGTCCACTTAGCCTGCAGGTTTGGATTTTTTCCCTATTCAAGAAATTAAATCAATTACATATTAATTAACTGTCTTGCCCAGACTATAGAGAAAAAGAGGGGGGCTGAACACAACTGAGATATACCAAATGCCTTTTCCTTAGATAACTGTAAGATTTTTTAAAAAACTGTATTTATGTGTAGTGATGTAGCAATCATCTAATCAAAAGCTGCGAAGAGGAAGGTGCCATATTTAGGTACAGGTGGCTCATTTAATGATAGAAGTCAAGTTGCTGCTGAGATTGAACTAAGATCACCCAAGAGGTGAGAGGAAATTAAGAGTGCCGTTGTCTTTTGATACTAAGAAAGGAATTAGAGCAAGGGAGGTGAGGTCAGCCTCTGCACCCATGAATATATCTGTACAACAGCTGGCAAGAGCTTACATTCGCAAATCCTTGTTAAAAAAATACACACCTTAGCTGAGCCAGGTCAGAATAATTAATATAGTTTGGAAAACTGTTTGCCAAAATACAAAACTACTGAAAAATAGAGCATAAAAGACAGGAAAATTTAGCTGCACAACTCTCCCACACTACAGCACTAAAGACAGCTGATGAGTAGCTCTTTGTTTATCTCTGCTATGGTTTTCCATGCTCTACACTTAGTGTTCTGTGCTTTTTTGCATACTTTGCTTTGCTAAATGTATTTTAATTTTTATAAGTATATTCTTCTCATGAGCTCTTCAGCTCTTTTGATGTGGGAAAAGTGATACATCAAATACATATCTCATTTATACTCTTAACAGTATTTCATATCAGAAGATTGTTGTCCACATGACCATGACAAGAATTAGCTTAGGGAAAAGAGTATGTTTTCAATATAAAAATTAATTTAAAATCCCTTTGCAACAACAGAGATCATAAATGCAGGAATCTGTGACAGTTCAGTATTAATTAACTAGCTTTTTTTCCTTAAAGCTTACCATCCCTGCTAAAGCTTGCAAAAAGTTGTGCAATAACAATAATGGAGCACATGCAGGGTTTAACCTGGTTTATGAGCCTAATCAGAATGAATTTGTTAACAAAGCTGACAGAAATACTGAAGGAGATGCAAAGTTCAGGATGTCCAAATCAGGTCAACTTAAAACTGTGCATTAAACATTTACCTTCTTTTTCAGGTTTCACAAGCACATTCCAAGTATTGAATGGTTGCTTTACCACTTTCTCTGTACGAAGGGAGACATTAGCATACCATCTCAACAAGCCCTATTTGAATATAAAGCATGATACCGTATGTTGGCCCCAGGGCCTGACAGGCAGGGTGTAATTCATTTAACAAGCTGTTTTTTAAAGAGTTTTAACTGCCAATTTATTTATTTTCCTGTTTGGAATGGAGATTGTTAACTGATTAAAGCAATCTGCTTTGGAATTTGTCACCAGGTTTGCAAACGTCCACGGTACATAATTGGTTATAAGCCCATGTGTGTAAAAAAAGTGAAAATTTACATTCCTGTAAGTGAACTGGATCTGGCTGGGATGGAGCTACCTTACCTCATAGCAGTCCACAGCTTTGCCTTGCATTTGTGTCTGGACTGGTGCTGGTAACAGCCCACTGTTTTGGCATTTGCTGAGCGATGCTTGTCAATAATCAAGGCTGTCTGTCCAGCATTCCCCACAAAAGGCAAGTAGCCTGGAGGTGGGTAAAAAGCTGGGAGAGGACACAGCCAGGGCAGCTGAGCCCAACTGACCAAAGGGATTTTCCATATCGCAAGACGTCATGCCTAGCAATAGAAGTTGAGAAAAAGAGCATTGGGGAAGGGAGGCAGGAATTAACACATTGTTCTCCCAAAACAAACAGTACAAACACTGAGGTCCAGATTCTCAGAAAGTGGCTGGATATCACCTATTCATGAAACGTAGAAAATAGATCTCTTCGTTTTGCTTTGCTTCTGTGTACAGCTTTTGCTTGTCTCATTAAACTGCCTTTATCTCAACCCATGAGCTTGCCCACCATATTTTCTCCCCATGACCTGTTGAGGAGGGGAAGTGAGAAAGCAACTTGTGGAAGGTGTCTAGCATCCAGCCAAGGTCAACCCACCACACTGATTTTTAAATTCCAATAATATGATATGCCTGAACTTTAAGTTCAGGTAGGAAGAATTGGAAGGTCGTTCATGGCCCTGCATTGCACCTGTTAAATCTTCATGCCTCATTCATACGCTTTCTTATTCTAATGGTTCAGATCTTCATGTGATAGAAGCTATAACACCATTCATTAGGTGTTGCATCAATCTATTAAACAGAAACACCACGTTATCTTTTTGCTAGACTACTTTGCACAGTGGCTCTCTTGTATAAAATGAGTTTTTAATTTCAAAGCAGTGAGTCATGGACACACAGCAGCACTCTAAAAATAAGTATCACAAATAACCAGCCTAAGTGAATAAATCCTGTGGATTGTTTCAGCAAAGAGGTACTAATTTTGTGACAGAAGTCCAGAAGATCACACTAAAATACTTGGCTGACCTGTTCTGTCGATTGTAATGATACTTATTAGTGCTCTGGTAACTTTATCAAATGTTTGCTTCACATAAAATGAGTCCATTCCATTTTTTCCATCAGAAATCTTTTAAGAGCGTAACTGTACAGAGCCAAGAAGCTTACTAAAATGTTTTCTATTTTGTCCCCCTTTTTATGGGCATGTGCTGAAGCACTCTGGAAAATAATTCAACATTTTTACTAAAATGAACTTCTAAATACAAAATAATCCATACTAGGGAACATCAGGCACCTCACAAGCAGAAAACCTTTAAAACATTCTCTGTATTTCCAACAGAAATAGTTTTAATTCCACATTCTCAGACTTCCTGAAACATGCTGGACTTCCCTCCTCTCATTGATGCCTGTTCTAAAAACTCATATTACTTTGTCTCACCAATGGAATTTCATCAGTATGAAAGAAGAACCACTAAAGCCATTATTGCAGGACTAGGAACAAATGTGTATGAATTATATATGCTTGTGTACTAAAGAACTATATGTGATTTTTTTACTATAACCATTATCCTTTACTTCCACTCCTCCATTCTTATTTGTGTTTTGATTTGTCTCCTAAAGTTAGAGACTGTACCCCTGTGATATCTGTGGCACTAATGGATGGCACTAGGACAACAAAGAGTACAATGCCATTGCTTGTAATGCTCATGCGGAAGACCTGGCAGCAAACTGATCATAGACGCAAAATTAGTTAGGATAGACATATGCAAAAAGTAAATTCCTTTTATCAATACATCACTTTTATTGAACAAAACTGAACAGTTAGCTGTCTGAATTATGCCTAATGACTTCATTTACTGCTGTTCCTCACGTTAACTATTGCTACACCAAATATCAGGACACATTGATCAATTTATATATGTCAGCTTCCAAGACAAAGTTTTTTGCTCTCAGAAGTAAAAGAAGACTCAAGGCTAGAGTCACTACAAATGCAGTTCATGGAAGGATATAGACTTTGAATCGTTGCTGTGGTACTTCAGGATAAACTTAAATAAAAAATTGAAGTTGTGGAGACTGGTAACAAGAGGTGTCCCTCAGGGATCAGTGTTGGGACCGATCCTGTTCAGCATCTTTGTCAGTGACATTGACAGCGAGATTGAGTGCGCCCTCAGCAAGTTTGCTGACAACACTAAGCTGTGTGGTTTGGTGGATATGCTGGAGGAAGGAATGCCATCCAGAGGGACCTTGACATGCTTGTGAGGTGGGCTGATGAAAACCTCATGAATTTTAACCATGACAAGTGCAAGGTCCTACACCTGGGTCGGAGCAATCCCAGGCACAGCTACAGGTTGGGCAGAGAAGA
>JBCJKH010054574.1:0-15858 GCA_039877255.1 Loriculus beryllinus
TCTTCTCTGCCCAACCTGTAGCTGTGCTTGGGATTGCCCCAACCCAGGTGTAGGACCTTGCACTTGGCGTGGTTAAAAATGTACATCCAGTCCATCCCCTTCACCTTTGTATGAAACAGATTGCTCTGAAAAAATTGTTAAACAGCCAGGAGCATGTGATGGTCACAAATAAAAGTGAAAGACTCATGTTTCAAGACATCTGATGACAGAAGGGTAAACCATACTATTGAAACTAGAAGGAAATAATTTCTAATTACTAACAACATTTGCAATACTACTGACAGCACGGCCATGAAACTTGGGATAATTATGAACAACTCAATCAACAGCATGCCAGACATCATGCTCATGTATTTTCCCCCAATTTTAATGAAATAAGATTTTTTTTTTTAATGATGTTGTACGAAAAGGAAGCTCGGGGGGACCTTACCACTCTCTACAACTATGTGAAAGGAGGTTGTAGTGTTGGTCTCTTCTCCCAAGTAACAAGTGATAGAACAAGAAGAAATTGAGTCAAATTGCACCAGAGGAGGTTCAGATTGGATATGATGAAAAATTTTTCCATGGAAAGGGTTGTCGAGCACTGGAACAGGCTGCCAAGGGAAGTGGTGGAGTCACCATCCTTGGAGGTATTTAAAAGATGTGGAGATGTGATTTAGAGATGGACTTTGCAGTGTTAGGTTTAAGGCCACACTTGATCTTAATGCTCTTTTCCAGCCAAATGACTCTGTGATTATGTGAATGCAGCATCTAAAGATGTAACACTGTAATAGTCCCAGGGCAGTGAAACTATCTTATCTGCACTGTATCACATATATTTGCTCTATTATATACATACTACATATTTATTAAATACAGGATGCCCAAAATATCAGAAAGTTTCCAGAAGCACTGCAGCTACTTCTTCAAACTCTTTTGTGAATCATCTATGGCATACACTATGTAATGTTAATTGCAGTTTTATAAGAAGCTTGCCACCTCCTCTGATTACAATACTTTTTTTAGGAAAGAATATTACAACTTGAAAAGCAATCGAAAACATTAAATTTAATTTCCTTTATCAGACTGATTTATTACCAGGCTTAGATTCAATAGCTTCACAAAGATAAGTGAGGATCTCCAATTTCACAGTGGAAAACAGCAATCCTCATTCTAGCTGGCAGCCTATAGCTTTTATTTTAAATGAGACTGGACTACCCAAAACAGCTCATCCACTGTATCATAAAACTTCCTAATAAATTTCACTATCTATAAAATGTTGATTAGTCATGGAGCATTCTGTAATAAAATCTCATAAACCCCACAAAACTGCACCCTGCTGCTTTACATTGTACTTACAGAAAAAAGAAGCCCAGTGTACAACTTCATGCTTTATTATTGCCACATTGACAATTACAGAAAATTTCTTTTGCAATCATTTCAAGGTAACATCTGAACATCTCCTGTGCTTGTATGTTATTGTAACATTTTAGAAGTACCAATAACCATCAGAAGGCAATCCAGATGATCAGCTATGATTCTTTATTTTGGGAAAGGTAATGCTTTGGTAAGGACACCTATCTATAAACATGGATACCTCCAACAATATATAATATGCTTTCATACAGAGACATTCTCTAACCATATAGAAATTCCTGCACTCTAAAAGCCACTAAAGCTATCTGGAAAGCCGTACTGTATTGTACAAACTTACATATCCCTTTAAGTAACCAAAGACAAACTCTGAGTATTCTCTATACATGGTGTATACATTGTATTAACATCCAGGAGCAGTAGTTTGTAATCCAAAGGCATCCACATTTATAACTTAAGCATTAGAATGGAAATGTGGTGTTGTTTTCAGAAGCAATTCTACCAGCTATTGGTAGACACAGAGTAGAGGTACCCAGCCACATTTAATTGTGAGCTTTTACACTGAGGTATGTTTAGCTTTACACTGCAGTCAACAGAGTCAAGAATGATCCAGCTCATCTTCAAAGACACTTCCATTTGGTTCAAGATGCCATACCTCAACTCTACTGACTGTCTTGACTACATAACCATTGACTACAGCTGGAGTCTAGACACTACCTCAGATGTAGGCACAGGACTAGGAGAACTGAATCACATCCAGCTCATTCTCAAGCCAGTAGCTACCAGTATGAAGCAATTGCAATGACCTGCTTCATTGCTGGTGCAGCAAGCTGGCAGCTACTGGCTGCACCATAGAGATGCCACTATTTTCAGTCTCGAATCTGCAAGCATTTCTACCTGCAAATTACCTCATGCAGATATTCCAAAAGGCTCAACAATACTACCCTTATGAATGAGTTACTCATGTGTGAATCACTTACACACTCATGAGGGGCTGCGAATAAGGCCTCAGGCGTACCATCATCAGAAACAGAAAGCGTATTTTTAAAATGATGCATATTCTAATGCAGAATAATTCTTATAAACAACACTCATTCCTTAAGGCAAGTACAGTTATCTAATTAAATTGGTAATAAAGATTGTACGTACAGCTTGTACATCCTTCTTTGGGTGTAGAATAAATATATCCATGCATATACTTTGCAGAACATCATTTCCATTTGAAGGCTATGAAGAGATGGAAATGCCAAGTCCCTCTCACCCACATGAAGTGAGTTATTCCACTTGTGAAATGGGCCATATTTCACGATTGTTGTTGTTTTAAAACAGCTGCTCAGGGAATAATTATTTAATCTGTAGAAATTTTATAAAAAATAATATTTTTAAATCTGTCCTCACTGGTTTTCTGTACTATTTGATTTTAAACATAAACAAACTAATAAAGGCCAAGGTGATCCCAAACTTTCATTGATTTCCCAGACGAATGTTTGTAGCACTCTCTGGTACACACTTTTTTTTAATTACTAGAAAATTCAGAAACCTAGAGAGTACTAAAGGCTCTATTGTATTTATAGTCAGTTAAAACCAAAATATCACTTTAAAAAAAGTAGATAAAATGTTTAAAAAACTATTTTCCTGGGTTTTACAGAGATGAGCTGCAGAACTAAAACAACAGAACTAGGTGATTTTGAACTCTGTAACCAAAAGATTTAATTATGTGGCCAAAACTGATCTGATCACTC
The DNA here is from genome assembly GCA_039877255.1 of Loriculus beryllinus. Lineage (NCBI taxonomy): Eukaryota > Metazoa > Chordata > Aves > Psittaciformes > Psittacidae > Loriculus > Loriculus beryllinus. The sequence continues at coordinate 3,096 of JBCJKH010054574.1, forward strand.
TATTTGAAAAGTAACCTTTATTCCCTCTTATCACCACTGTTCTTAAAAATACCATGATGAACAACAGAGGTTGGGTCATAAAATATAACGCATTTACTAATGGTATCTCTTGATCTTGAAAAGTGATCTCAAACTGTAAGTCAAAAAAGAATAAAGATTTTCCACCAGTTTAAGTTCAATTCTGGAGGGTCCTGAGCTCCTTCAGCTTGTTATTTATCATTAATAATCATTACCTCATAAAAACACAGCCCTCAATGAGACCCATGAGATCACGTATCAGTTACCTACAGCAGCAGTGTTTTTGTAACTCTGATGTCTCAACCCCCTCCATACCCACACACCTCCAAATGGAAGAACCTCAGCAGGGCTGTGTGAGTGCAAAGGGTATAAGGAAGATTCAGTTGGATTTCTGCCAACTAGTGAATGTTTTGGGGCCCTTCTACCATCTCACTAGTTGGAATCAGAGGGCATAGCCACTGGGGCACAATGCTGTAGGATACTGAAGACTGCAAGAGCTATACATAAGCAAGACAACCACCAATTTCTGTCTTAACATACACAGACTCCCTCCAGATATTAAAGATACTAGTACAAAAGGGCTATTCTTCCTTACCAGCTTAACATACAAGCTGCATTAACTACCTGCTACTGTGATGCCACACCTAAAAGTACAAATTTTAAGCTCATTAATCTTATTATCCATACTAAAGTTTTATCTTGGCAATAAGAAAAATCTTATAAAAAACCCACCCCTAATCAGCACACACTTAATAGAGAATTTTCCACCTGGGATAACAAATAAACAATGTCTTTATTTTTTTAACCCTTGAGAACTGAGCTAAAAGAAACAGCATATTATTTTAGAGGTCAATTTAACTGATTTGATAGTGTGAATCCTAAATGATTTTCGTCTTCTCTTGAAAACTTATTCGCTCTTGTCAAGTTGGCTGGGATTCTGATGGAGAGCTCACTTGCGAGGCTGGTGGATGTGCTGTTTGACATGTTGTGGGGGAGGAAGCTTTTCCACAGAAGGATGTGGTTTCTGATGAGCCACCTGAGCCGCTGCTGGAGGGAAGTCCTTATCACCCTGTTCAAAGAACACACCAGGAAAAATTTAAATCTTAGAAGTATACTTTCCAGTTGAAATGTGTGTATGCTTTTGGAAATGTGAAAAGCAGATGGAAAACAATGTTGCATGTTATTCAGTTTATTACCTAGAGAAGAAATTTCTATACATGTTTGGGAGCTATTAAGACTCAGAAAATTATAGAATAATTTTGCTCTTCATAGGTTAATAAACCAACTTGTAGCTGACAGCTGACTAAGAATAAATATAGTACTCTGTTAGGTAATTGATTATCTAAAGAAGAGCTGAGTTACAAAATTAAGAGAGTATTTCTCTCCCATTTTGAATCTTTTGCATGCCCACTAAACTGGCAGCCTGAGTTTTTCATGTGTGACATTTCGTGAGTCACTCATAAAAAATACCACTGTCCTACAACTCTTCAAGTGCTATCAAAGTTACTAAACATTAAGGCAGCAATTAGTTACAAGTAATTAGGCATGTAAATGCCTACATAGGTATCTACCTTGGTGCAGATGGAGTCCAAGAAAAACAGCACTGCCTGTCTACTACCCCGATGGGCTAGGGAAAATGGCATCAGTTGGCTCTTTCCACTTACGTGATCTGATGCAACCACAGCATGTTACAGTAAACCATACTGTACACCTCAGTGATGTATGATTATCATTATAAAGGTGGCCATCATATAAAGCCATGATAAAAACCCTGTCACAACACACAGGGCATGAATTTAATGTCTAGTTAATGCTAATTATTTAACTCATGCATTTCCATGTGCTGGAAAACCAGGGAATAACATCTTGAATCCCATGTACCTCAAGGCACAAATGGCAGCAGAAACACGCATCCTCAAGCACATATCCTTCTAGGCAGGAATGTTACTCCTCATCACAGATCAAGCTATAGCTGTAGACTTAACATGCAATTGCTTTCACAGGAAATGAATGCAGTAATGACTAGCTTAGGTATGAAAAGAAGATCCAATAAACTTAAAGTGCTAAAATTCAGAATAGAACAATGGAAGCAATTTCAATAAATAATTTCAATTTCACACAAAAGCAAAAAGAATGCTTAAAGGGACTTGCAAACAAACAAAACATAAAGCCTCTTCTGATAAAAGAGGAAGGGGAATGCAAAAGATTAATTTTGCCCTCATCAATGATAGTTCTGGAAAGCCTACAGTAGTTTTTCTCTCCTTTAAAGATATTTAATGATAATCTTACCCTAGCAATGACACCAGAGATGAACACCGTTGGCTTAGGTGGGCTAAAAAAAAAATAAGAGGGATTATTTGCATAAATTATTTAGAAGGTGAAAATGAAAAATACACCACATACACAATGAAAAAAGTGTCATTTTTGACAATTAATTTGTGTTTCAAACAGACAAATTTCCCCTTCAAATGATCATTACCTTAATAGTTCTTAATGCAGCAAGAACAGACCTATCGGTTTTAGCTGCTATTGCTTCACATTAATTGCAACAGCAGTTAAAGGCTAGTCCAGCAACATGCTGTTCCTTACTTAAAGCTGAGAGTCTTTGTTTGTTTGCATTGGTTTCTTAATCCTCAAATTTTATCGATAAGCTGCCAGCAGTACTTTAGGCTCAGTGTGTTTGTATTGCAACACTGAAAACTGTAGTTGGACTGAACTTACTGCTGTGAAGGAGAATAAAATAAAATTCAAGTTTATATCTGTCAATCAAACGGACTGAGATTCTGAGTCTCAGAAAAAAAACCAACACCCAGTATCACAGATTTTTCAAGCGAGTATTTATCTACTCTATTACACAGGTAAATCAAAACAAACACTAAAAGCCATAAAGCAAAGCCCACCCTGCTTTTTCATCTGTAGATGAAATGCCAGTAAGAACAAACACTCAGAAGCTTGGTCAGCACAAGCAATCAGTATCCCTGGGCCACCAACCTACTGAGCTGACCAACACTACACGAAGGCCAAGGAGAAGCCAAGTCTAGCAGTCCAGCCCTGGGGGTGGGCATTTTCACAGTGTCTGAATTATAAATACTCAGCAACTGCAGTGGTCTCCTGGGCAAGAAAATCCATACACATGCATGGAGTCTGCAGAAGGATCAAGACCAGGAGCTCCAGAAAATCTCCACAACAGAGGTAATACTTCTGTAAGAAAACCATGTAACCTGAGGCATTGCAAAGGGAAGGAGAGCGCAGAGGTGAAGTTGTGCCTCCCTTTGAGCATGTCCATAACTGAGGACTCTAAGCAGGTGGCTCATTATCGTGCACCATCAGAAGGGTCCCTGCCCTGTGATGTTATAGCTAATCAGGTTGGAACAACATAAAGCAAACACGAATCAAATGATTTATTAGAGGAATGATACTGATTATTATGATGCACTTTACAACTACACAGCTTGTAAAGATTTATTAATATGATGCTATGTGATGTTAAGGTAACAAGCAGCATGGTATTAGAGCTTGATATAATGGCCTAATAAATATCGCCTGAGCCCTGTTTAAGTCGCAGTATTGCTACACCGTCTCTGAACCCCCTAGTTTCTTTAAAACACTCATCATCCCTTCTAGAGATTTTTAAAGTCAGAAAGACAAAATTAGAAAAAGTGAGAAAAGGACGTTCTGCTCTGAAATACTTCCATTAAAGAGCACCAGTAACATTTCCTGTTATAAGAAAGAATATTTTGATAGCTATATTAGACATCATCAATCCAATTTTCTGTTAGTATAACCTAATAACAAGCGAAGATCAATAGCAAAACACTTTCATTTTATCCAAACTGTACTGAGCTAATTAGTATGTTACCATCTGCATGAGATTTCCTGGATGCTGAGTAACAAACTCAGAGAAACAACTTATTGGGGAAACACAGATGCACTGCAGTGGCTCAAGGTACCATTCATAAACTAACACTACGACATTATAAAGGAAATGAACAGTAAATGGAAAAAAAAAAAATGTGGCAAGTTATTCTTCAACTACTTTCTGCACGGAATCTGGCTTTAGTCACACTCACAGAAACAGTTATTCTTTGACAGTGCATTAACAACAATATTGGATAGCGTGAAATTCAAATCAGATGGATTTTTTTCTTATATTCTTACCACGACCTTTCAGTGTTCACTATGCTCAGATGATGCATGAAATTCAAATCAACATTTCCCAGAGAGCCTGTATTTGCTGAACGTGCTATGGCTTGTCTGCCCATCACCACACTGCGTTATCTGCAGTGTGTTTCATACTCCTTGCTTTAAAAACAAGTTAAATGCTCCCTGGTTTTGGCCTAAAATGACAACTGGAAGGAATCTCTTGCATAATGGCTGTTTCAAAAACAGCTTTCCCTGCTGCAAATTGCATACATCTTCTCAGAAACCCTGGTCTCCTGTTTGAAATGTCATGCTACTATATTCAAAGGCCCAAACCTTAAAGTACGAAGTTCCCTGGGTACACAACAGAGCTGGATACAGTTAGAATATCTGGTACACTTCTGTACTTCCTTTTGCTTAGTAGTATGTTCTTTTGTCTAAGGAACTAGGCTGAAGAGTCTACAAAGATCATTTTCAGATTCAATTAAGCTAAAATCCAGGTAGTGCTGAAAAAGTAGCTAGCAAATCAGCAATATCAATTTCCTGATAAAAGCTATATGCTCATATGTGAAACATTTATCTTGAACTCTTTCATGAAATAACATACTTAGCATTGTTTATATGCAATTGGTTCTATGACTGTCTTTAGTCACTGTCTTGGGAACAGGACACTAACTAGGACTATCCCATGGGTGTATAGTAGGCACTAAACCACCTCACACTAAGTGGCCGAGGGTTCAAGCAGAACATTTTAAGGAAGCACAGGGGCAATTCACAGACAGGTAGGTAATGGGAAACCAGAGTTGCAAAGACGTATCTACATCCAGATGCAGCTGTAACAGATTGGTCCTTGACTTTCACCCTTATTTGTCTTTTTGGTGGATTTTTGACTGGACTTTTTTTTGCTTTATGCTCGATTTCCAAAATGTAAGAACTAATGGTAATGTTGACTTGGCTTCTAGCTCAAGCATCCACAAAAATCTTTTACAGAAATCCCATCATTCATTTCTGGCTGACTTCAGTTCCCAAACTCAGCTGCAGGCACACACTGTAATGAGACTTCACCTCTCAAGTGATTACAAAGGCAAAATGCTTCGCTCTTATGGAATACACATCAGCCTATTAGGAACTTCATTTTCATGCATTAATTATTTCCTAGCAAGAAAAAAAAAAAAAAAGGATAGAAAGCTGGCCAGAAATGTGAATGGTTAAGTGTGCCTTTATTTATGTTCTATGTAAAAAACACTGGCTTTTCCCCCATTTTTATCAGATTACACTGCCCCAGAAAAGATCTTTAAAAATTTAATATTACCAATTATCTTTGATGATCTATAGAGCCAGAATCAGACCAGAGCATACAGAGTCACACATCTATACTAATGAGGATGAGTGCAATGGATCAGAGAAAGGCCTGGATAATCAGTCGCTGATTCACACTTTAATTTCACTCTTAACGAGAGAAATCTTTCTACAGATGAACTTCTTTGCAATAAATTTAACTTCTGCTGCCAGCCTCTCAAACCACTGGCTTTTGCAGATCCAGATTAGCTTCCAGGATCATAACTCTGTAATTGCACTCTGGAACATCTACTGGCATAGCAGTATTACAACATCACTCATTATCTTCCCCCAAAACCTACTGAAAATAGAAACAAAAATGGAGAATATGCACAGGCTATCATCACTACGTTTGTAAAACACTTCAAGTGCTTTAAATTCTATTGGTGTTTTATGCAAAGCACAACCTACATTTCCAGTATTTTGTACGCTGTTACGGTTGCTTTGAGGATATACTTAATCTGATGAAAATCGGTTTGACAGATGTTGTTTTGAAGATGCAGCATTCCTTTGTCTAGGCATCACTAAACAAGAAAGCCAGAAAACGTATTGCTTTTTGAGAAAAACTGGTTTTGTTTATATATATGCATGTGCTTTACAGCAATTTAATGCACACATTTATTTAAAGTTAAATAATAGCCACAGCTGATACTGTGTAAAGAATACAATGGCATGTTTGCCAAGACTGTTTAGTGAGTGTGCCAGTACTTTCAGAGCAAATTCTTATTTTATTATAACATATGGAGAAAAAGAACACAGCTATTTGTTAAGATCTGAGTGCTCAAAGAACCTACCCTAATTTTACATGTGTAATGCTGCTAAGAAATGCACTTGTTTAACATCAGACTCTTTACTGGATTGATTTATCCTGATTGTATTAAAATGAAATAAATATTTCTACTGTTCTATAATACTTCACTTAAATAAGATTTTTATCTGGCATTACAAGTGAGTAACAAAGAAGATGGAAGACTTAAAAAGATCATTAACTAGATGAAATGAGGCATTAATAATACCAAAATCTCATGCCTTCACCTCAGACAAATTAGTTGAACTGAAGTCTGACAGACATACTCTGAGGCCAAATCCAGCGACACTGGAATTACTGTGAAATCTCCTACAGGCCACAGAACATACATAGCACAGATAAGTATTTATCCAACTCAATTTAAAATAGAGAAACTGAATAAATTAGTCCTCTAAGTTAACAAGGAATTTTATAGTTCATACTGTATCCATCTATGCAATGCATGCACACACATAGGTGCAGAGGCTATGAATGTACACATAGATTGATTACACAGATTCACAGCTGTTATGAGTGGTCCCAAACGCAGGAAAGAGTGTGGCACATTCCCATGGCCATTGTTTTCAGTCCAGGAACACCGTAAGAAAGAATTAGAACAGAAATAAAGACAGAAAAAAAAAAAAAAACCAACTGAGAGAACATGGAAAAAATTCTGTCTGAGGAAAGAGCTAAGAACTAAGCATACAGTATACTAAACAGTGGAGAAGATTGTTCCCATTTATCTTCTTTGTAATGTAAGTAGAAAGTGACATTTGAAGAAAGTAGAAGACAGATTTAAAACTAATAATAGCAGATACCTTTAAAAATACTGTTGAATGAAATGCAGAACCTTCTGAGTTAGGAGGCAATATAAATAAATACAATAAAAATAAGGCAAAATCAAGATCAAGAGTTTCATGAGGTTCAAAACCAGAATCAGACACTTACATGATGAAAAACCCATTCATATCAGTTCAGATAGAAATGTGCAAAATTTATATGAATGCTGGTGCTCCAGGGCTCAACTTAAACGGATCAGGACTACAAAGAAATCTCTTCTTTGCAGAGGTCAAACTTTGGTATACTATTACCCTTTCTGCCTTCAGTTAAATATTGTAAAAGATTATTTTCCCAATATATCTGATTTATCCAAAAACCATCTATATACTGTAAATCAGGATACAAGCAGATTCTCTAGATTCCCATTATGCCAACATTTCAAACATTTACTTCAAAAAAGACATAACTACACAGATGGCAAGCTTTTTTTTTTCTTGGTCAAAATAGGTAAAAAAAAGTTAAATGCATTGAAGCTACATTAAACTAATCTTCTAAATGGGAATGGTTCATATTTGTTTTTTCATACTCATGGGAATCAATGATACATCTGTTTAAGTGGATCTGGCAAACAGACATACAAGTATATAAATAGTCACATGATGTGGTTTTCAAAGACTTAGGAACCACAGATCATGCCATTTTTAACTACCAAAGAATAATGGTGGAGTTTGCAATTTGGTGTTTTCTTCGTTTAATCAATCACCCAGTGGCATGTACTGCAACTCATAGCTGGACTATAGCTTTGGAAAGCAAAGGAGAAATTCCTGCAAGGATGCAAACTGAAGAGGTACCTATGCAGAACTTGGAGCTCCACCCAAATCCTCGAACCACTAGGCAAAAGCAGCACACACCTTGCCCCTCCACCACCCCATTCCAATTGGAATTGAAAAATGAGCAGAAACTTGTACCAAGCAGCTTGTCCTTTATTGCCTCGCTCATTTCCAGATAAATACATCATTCATTCTCATGGGAAGTTGCTTAGCATGCAAAACTAAAGACACACATGAAATAGTATGATCTGCAGTTAGTCATTGATCCCCTAATTAGAGCAGCTTGGCTATTTTATACCTTGTCCTCCATGAATAGGAAGTTCTCCAAATACTCTGAGCAGAATTCCATCTTCAACCAACAAGACTTCAGAATTTAATCCTGCCCTTATCTTTCTGGAATTAATAGCATTTTGGCCAGTTGCTCAAATCATCCAACTTTAACTTCAAGGTTGCTTGGGAATTCATGCTTTCTGGTTATGAAACACAGAAGCTAACTAGTCTGATTTTCAGTCCAATGCCTCTTTAAAGATGCCTAGATACTTCTATATAGAGGTGCTTATTTGAATTTACATAGCTGCCTTTGATTTTGGTATTGTCTGTGAAAATAAATTCCAAGATGATTAAAAATACACTGAGATGATTAAAACCACATTTTTCAGCAACAGAGTAAAACTAACAAGCACACTGCTCATCAGCTCAGCTGAAATACTTTCCCACTGGTTATAATACATTTAGGTTATTAATTTTCTGGACAGAAAAGTAATAATTACTTTGACTGACTACCAGGGGGAAATATTCTAGCTGATTGCATGGGGACATACTGTATCTGATATTCTATAATAATTTATCCTGTTGAGGTCATTTATTTATCTGCCATGGCTTTCAAACCTTTAAGATCACCCACAGGATGGCGCTGTTGAACCTCTAAGTATTGTGTACAGTAAGCAGGGAACAACCTCAAAGAAATCCAGGTACTACAACAAATACTAAAGTAAAAAGGAATATGTCCCCTCGATACCATATTATGATGATATGCAGTATATACAGACACAGAAATTCATACACATAACTACAAACACTACTTTTGGAAAACAATTTTCTTGTCCCCATGTATTAGACTGTGCCTTGAGATATCCCATGAGACAGCTTCCACTCTGCTAATCTTTTCCTCTTCCTATACAGGTAAAATTAATGCAAGTTTGAAGGAAGAACTCTGCCCTATCAGGAAATTTTAATGACTATTTGTTTTGCTACTCACATAAAAATGAATTGGGTGTCTTGATCATTTAATGAGGTGGTAAATCACTGGCCATTATATTTAATAGCAACTGATGGCATTCACTGTTCTTACATTCTCTGTCATCGTACTGCAGCATATGGCCTGATTAATCACACCAGCCTCTCATTCGTCTTTGATTTAGTGCATGTGTTAGCCATAAAAGAAAATTATTTAAGAAAGATATCTACCATCTCTTATGTATATTGTTGTACATTACATCACTGTCATAGAGTAGATTTCTCTTTCATATCTTCTCCTGATCACAAAATGAAGATTTAAGTATTTTACTTTTTCTATAAACTTGGAAGATCTAGAAATAGTCCATAATTCTCCAAATGCTAGTTCATTTATTAGGTTTCAACCTTGTTATCACTTATTAGCTCTTACTGAACGTTAGTGATAACCTTCTCACAGGCAGCAACTGCAGCATTAGCCCACCTAATATCTGCAGCCACTAAACTGTGGAAAAATGAGAGCTGTGAAAACTGACATAAAGAAAGCATTACTTAAATGGTGACACAATTGAAAGGAAACTCTAAAATAAAGAATGGAGTGGGGTAGACTTTAAGCATTTGCAAAATGGCCAGCAGAAGCCTTGGTGCAAAAGGGAGAGAGGACTAAGTCTTCTGTGTATTAGTCAAGTGCTGAAGTGCATCCCCATGCATGTTCCCATGACAGTAACACACTTCCATACTGAGAATGTTATGACCATAGGCTTGTACTGCATTGTTTCAGCTGCAGAGACACGAGTAAGTTGTGGCACTGCTGTAGCTTCTTCATGTCCCAGAAGATGAAAGATGGAGCAGAACTGGAAAAAGAACGTGACACTGTACGTGTACATAGAGGATGTCAGTGCAATGAAGTAATGTCAGCACTGCTGTGGCTGTTCTTGGCCATTTCAATAGGGCATTCCTTGGAAAACTCTGAGCACAATAAAGGGCATTGCTGAAGGTCATGAAGACACTCTGGTAGTACCAGATTCCACGCTAGAGATTGCATGAGCTGGCTGCATTGGCCAGGAACTTGCTTTAGTTCAAACCCTGCCAAAGTTATTGACACACCTCTCCCTATTCTCCAGTGGCAAGTGGCATTTCTAGAGATAAAACTTGTCATAGGAATGAGACCAGTAAATCCTGGAACTTCTTAATTGCTCTTAATTCAGACATAGAAAACAAAGAAAACATCTTTTTTTAAGTGTGCAATCTTACATGTAGAACTCATATAGGAGCAACAGAAGACAGAATTAAAGAACATTTTCAGCTTAACAGATTACTTTTAATAGCCAGAAACCTCCTAGCACCTAATAAACTTAGCCCAGCTAGGATTTTAATGTGACAAAAGACAGAATCCCAGAACAGCTGAGGCTGGAAGGAATCACTTGGGGGTCGCCTAGTCCAAACATCCCTGCTCAGGCAGGGTCACCTAGAGCACATTGTTCAGGATTGCATCCAGATGGCTCTTTGAGTATCTGCAAGGAAGGAGACTCCACAGCCTCTTTGAGCAACCTATTCCAATGCTCAGTCACCCTCTTAAGGAACAAAGTTATTGAAAAGGGATTCAGGGTGCATGTCTGTTTAAATGAACTTAGAGAAATTTAGCTTTTCCACTGAGAAACTGACCTCAACTGACCTGAGAGGAAGAAACCACTTCACTCTTTTATACCATTACAATGCCTGCTGCTGAGCTGTGTGTTGGAAAGGCAGCATCTTAATTTTCCATCTAGGAACATTCAGTCACCTGAATACAATCAGAACATACTGTTTCTTCCTTTCATCTCTTTAACCCTTATCTTAAGGGTTTAATCTAGAAGGTCAACATCAGATACAATCTATAAAATCTACAAACTACAATATGCAAAACTTCCACTGTCAGTGGGACTGGAACCTGGTACCAAGAAAATAAACAGAAAATGACCTTGAAAAAATCAATAGCAATGGAATTCAAAGCATTACAATCTGAAGGAGTTTAAGAGGAGGTCTTGGATGGTAAGTTTTCACTCAGTGTGAAATAAATGTCTAGCTTTAAGTGATAATGAAAGCCATGACAATGCAAATGAGTAACGGATCAATGTGCTGTTAAATCTGACTGTAGTTCTATAGGAGTACCAATTCATTTCAATGGGATGTAGAAATCTTCAAGCAACTACAAACTCCTGAATGTCAATATCACTAGTGATTTTTCCTTTAACAAAAACGACTGCTAATTTTCTAGTTCAGTTTGTTAGATCTGTCACATCCTCATGTTCCATTTGTTTGAATGACTTTTAATTGCTTTAATAATAGCTAAAGCAGTTCATTTCCTTAAAGAAGTACTATAGCTCCTGCAAGATGGCAGCTACCCACTGGAAAACATTACCTTCTACCATACAGAACACGGTTAGATTACATTTTTTCCTATGTGTGATATATATGTAGCTTTGCTTCCTTGCTTTGCTTCTACAGGACAAATAGATCAGTCCCTCTGAAGAACAAAAATAAGCATGCACAGTCTCAGCTGAGTTTACATTTATTAACAGCAGCAATGCTCTTGGTACTTTATACTGGTAGTTTGTACTAGTATTTTATACTGGTAATTTCTGTACAGAGCACAACAGAAAAGAAAAAAGACACTAAAAATTACTCATTTTACTTTATCCATTACCTGGTGGGACAGTGCTGGCTATGGCGCTGTCTAAAATTATATTTCTGTTGTTCCAGCTGAATGGTGTCCTTAGCAAGAACATAGCTCTTCCAAAACAACTGCCTAGCAGTAGTACCTCTGGCCACTGTCTAGATGTTATAACAAGTGACAATATAATAATGGGAGTTGACTTAAGAAATCATTACCCTACTCACCTTTGAAATCAGGGACAATGGGCATAAGTAAAATGTACTACTTATTTCAAATATAATGTGGACCTATTTAATATCAATTTAGGTTATGTTAGCAAAAAAAAAAAAATTTCTAAATATTCCTTAATTCCTCTGTATGCTTCAAAAAGCTATTTCAGACAGCTTGTGTGTACTTAGACATACAAACATTTTAATTAATAGCTTTCTATTTGCTAATGAACCAGGATATACGTTTTGTAGAAGTCTATTAACATGCAAATACAGAGATCTCTCTTGATTCAGAAGGTCATTTTTACTCTGTGCCGTTCAAAAAAGTAATGGAGTCCCAGTACATCAGTGTGAAAACTAATGAAAACAGGAATTTGGAATCTGTAGCAACTTAATTCTGCCACAGGATGAAGTGCAAGATGATGCACTCCCTGATTCAGCTGAACAATTCTGAATTCACATTACCTTAGAAGCAGCTGAAACCTCTGCAATAAAAAGTCTTAAAACTACTTTAGAGGAACTGTACCATTTTGGATAGTAAGTTTCTTCAAATTAATGCCTAATACCTGTACCTCTTGTACTTGCATTCACTTGTAATTGTCCTTTGACATTTTTTCCAAGATCACATTTTATAAATTGATATGAATCACAGACTGGTTTGGTTGGAAGGAACCCTACAGATCATTTAGTTCCAACTACCCTGCCACAGGCAGGGACATCTTCCTCTACACTAGGCTCGAAGCCTCATCCAACCTGGCCTTGAACATTTCCA
>JBCJKH010054575.1:0-17551 GCA_039877255.1 Loriculus beryllinus
ACACTGTACTGAAGAAAGAAAAAAAAAACCCATACCTGGAATCAATTTATCCTAGATCAAAAATGGTCTTACCTAAGAGCCTGATTATATGAAATATCTGTTCCAGCTGTAGATTTGGCCTTTCATGATGCTTTCAGACTGAAACCTCTTGGGGGTTTTATTTATCAAAGTGAAATGCAAGTTGTTCTAACTACTAAAATCATCATGTAATCCAAATTAGGTTTAGAGAGAAATGCTTGTATTGTATTTGTGATTTAGTCTGACTACTGTAAATATCCCTACAATTTTGCAAGCTTAAAGCAGATGTGCTTGAATCCACAAAGAATTAAAACAGCAGAGAAATAGAAAATCTTGTTATTTGAACTAATGGAGTTTAGGAAAAACCCTGCTCATGTGGGTATTAATTTTCTTTTCTCTGTTGAAATAAATTCACCAACTGGAGGTGAGGGGGGTGCTTACTTTAGGAAAGATCTGACTTCAAGTAGCCTCCTGGGACTGAATAAAAACAAAAGCAGCAGTGCACCCATGGAACAGTCAAGCCCCATCATCTGTACTCATTTGAAAACATGACGTGTTTGCTTCTAGCGGCCTTGGTTCTCCAGATCATTGACAGTTTAATCCTGTGTTTCTGACAACATTAATGGGTTCAGCAAATGAAATAAAATACCGAATTGCAGAAGATCTACATCTTGTAAGTTGGGTTACACTTATAAATGTTCTTGGTACTCGTTTGTGTCAAGGTCAGACTGCTGAACATTGCTGCGTGTCCAGATGTCAGGCATGCCCTGTCTCCACGGGGTTGGAGCAGTTGTGGCAGCCTCAGTCAGTACTGCCCTCTTGGCAAGATCAAACTGCCAAATTCTTAGCTCCAATTATTTCTCTCAAAAATTCCTGCAGTCTTTCTGATCCACTGATGTGCAGCCTCTGTAGTTGGTTTTGACCTGTTGGAGCTGGATGCTGACAGTCAGGTTCATGCCAGCCCAGCCTGTGTCTTAGAATTATCAAGTAACAGAATGGTTTGGGTTGGAAGGGACCTTAAAGGTCATCTAGTTTCAGCCCCCTGCCATGGGTAGGACACCTTCCACTATACCAGGTTGCTCAACCCCTCCAACCTTGCCTTGAAACTGCCAGGGATTGGGCAGCCACAGCTGCTCTGGGCAACCTGTGCCAGGTCCTCACCATCCTCACAGGGAAGAGCTTCTTCCTACTATCTGATCTAATCTCAATCTCCCCTCTGTCAGTTTAAAGCTATTCCCCTGTGTTCTGTCCCTGCAGGCCCTTGTCAAAAGTCCCTTTCCAGCTTTCTTGTCAGCCCCTTTAGGCACTGGGTCTCCTTGGAGCCTTCTTTTTTCCAGGCTGAACAAGCCCAGCTCTCTCAGCCTGTCTCCACAGCAGAGGTGCTCCAGCCCTTGGAGTATCTTCATGGCCCTCCTCTGGACTCGCTCCAACAGCTCCACATCCTTCTTATGTTGAGGGCCCCAGAACTGGACATGGTACTTCAGATATCCCTTTCCACATCTCTCTTCCTTAGTATAGGAAACTGGAAACCTCTGGTCCACAAATCTCCCACTGCCAACAGTGGTAGAGCTTAATCACCTCGATAGCAAGGATATCAAGAATCTTCACCATCCATGTCATATTCAAAGTCTTATTTCCCTTGTCAAGAATGACTGCAGACAGTATGCCATCTGTGACATCAGGACTTGCCTCATAGTATCATCATCTCCTTTGACTGCAGGAGCAGCCCTTGGCAAAGGCCATCAAGAAGAAGCAGGCAGGAGCTCTGAGCTCCATCATGTCTGGCCTCCCTGTCAGGGACACAACTGCCAAAGCTCTTGGTAGGTTTATACCACAATTACTTGATGTGGTTTTATGTGATAAGAGATCAGGCTTGATGTCTAGAAAGTCTTTCTCAGCCCTGTACTAACCTAAAAAATCAGCAGGTAACTGAAGATCATTAGAATTCATGATTTTTAGAGACTCTTTTGATAGTTTCATCATCAGTGAAGCCTCTTAAGAGATTTGATAGTGCGGATGTTGTCCAGCCATGCTGCTGGCCCCCAGGCTACCCATGTTCAAATGGCTGGAGATCAGAGCTAAGCCTGTCTGCCAGGATTTGTGTCAGTACCACAGGGAAACCCATTTGCTGAAGAGCACGTTTAAGGGCTGGTGACCACAAAGGGCCAAGTTCTGTGTCCCTGTCTGCAAGCGGCCAGGATACAATAGGCAAGCCCAGCTTTTATTTAATCTGGAAAAGGGTGATTCTCTTCCTCTTAAAGCTGAGGTAGTAATGAAGGACATAGGGGAGCTCTCAAGGCAGCTGGGTCAGACAGCAGGAGATAATTTGGAATCAAGAGCATCATGATCTACAACATCAAGGCTTCAGGCATTCGGTTTCGCTAAGAAAAGGAATATGGGAAAAAGTCGAGATCGTTAAGGAGCTGGTGTTTATCGGCAGACTGTGTGTGCCGGTGTGCACTGTGCACTGCCTGCCTGACGTCTTGGCTCCCTGCTGCAGACCCCACAGGCCATTGGCTCAGCCAAGGCAGCACTCATCTCACAGCATTGTAGGCAACTGCTGCTCTACCCACAGGGAAAAACCTAAAATACAGCAGAGATCATCAGTCTGTGTCATCAGCCACGGTACATGCTGCTCAGCTGACAGCTCTGTGAATTGGATGCTGTTTTTGTGAACCATCTGAGAACGAGGGAGCATGAAATTTAAGAAACCTCACTGCTCAGCCTGTGGCATCAGACACAAAGGGGCAGAAGCCATTGCCTGTGCCTCCCATATTCATTTATGTGCCAGTCTGTGCTTCTCATGATCCTTCTTCTCTCAAGTGATGCTTCTTACATGAACCTGTTACAAAAAAGCATATGCTCGCTGCTGTAGATAGGAGCTGACAACAGTTTTTACTCCTGGTGGGTTTTTTTCTCCTGAAGAAGAAAGAGAGCTTTTGGGACTGAGTTGGTCTTTTTTATGTTTGACCCAAAAAGATGCAGAAAAAGGTGCCTGTCTCAGGTTTGGGATGGTAATGCTTGTTCTGTTTTTAATTGTCCTCCAGCTCAGAAGTGATATGGCTGCAGTATGCCCTATTCTTGCTTTCCTATGTAAGCTCCTGGAAAATAAGAGGAACAGATCATATTATCATCATAGGGAATAAATTCTACAGGGACTTGTCTGCTCTCAGTCAGCAGAAATTTCCTATCAATCAGAAGCACACCACTTTAATTTGACCCCAGCCATCATTCTATGTTCTGTGCATGGGACACAGGGTGATTCATCATCCTGCACATCATGCTTCTCATGGTCAGCTGGGTGATCAACCTGGGAGTTTTCCATTGGAAAACACAGCCTAGAGAGGGAGAAGATGTACGGGCTGTTCCTTAGGCCTCACTCCCTTACAGTGACAGGACTAAGCCTTTCAGATTATCTCCCTTCCTTTTGTGTCTTTTTGCAGCTCACTGAAAGGCCGCAGCATCACATCAGAGGCTCTCGTGGTGCATCGTATTCCATGTTTGTGTGTTATTAATTAGCTCGCAAGCCACTCCTTCCAAAGATCAAAGGAGCTGCACCAGGACACGAGGAGCTTGCTTTTAAAAACATGCCTCCAGCAGCTGTAAGGCAATGGAGCAACCCACTGCCTTTCTCTAAACGTATGGTCCTTGGTTTGTGTCTCAGCAAACTTGGGAGAGCAGTTCTTCAATCTTAGATTCACACAGCAGCTGATGCTTCTACTGTTCATCTAGAGTGGGTTCCACTTCCTCATATTTCTCTTAGATCTAGTAAATCTTTCACTTTTTACTAAAGGTGTAAGTCCAATTTACTTTTTATCAGCTTGGGAAAGCATGCTCAAGGGATTCACACTGCCACATGCTCAGAAGAAAGAAGCCAGTGCTTATCCTGCTTTTGCAGGGGCTGCTGAATCCGTGTCAATTCCAGGAGCATCCTTCCCATTGCTCATTGCCTAAGCCCACAGCTAATGCGGGCATCTGCTCTGTGCCGGGAGCAGTGTCCCCGCCATGCCTGTGCTGAAGAGAGAAGATTCCTTGTGTCCCATACATGAGCACCCACCCTGAGACCCAGCCTTCTCCCAGAGTGGCACTTTCAATAGGTAAGTAACCATCCTCTCTTCTTCATCCAGCAATGCTGCCTGCTCTAAGAGCAGTGGCCAGGATGGCTGTACTCACCAAGCCTCTGAGCATCACTAATATTGCTGGGCAGGGGGAGGAGGAGGAGGAGTGAGGGATCTACTGCAAACAAACCATGACGAGGCGACTTTACCAGCTCTTCCCTATGTCATCTCCTCACGCTTTTCTGCTTTTTGTGTAGGCCATTGCCTGTGGAGGCATATACCGAGGAGTAACTTCACGCGCAGATCATTTGATGAGGTTATTCACTTGTAAAGTATTTGCAGCACCCTTGCGTGGCAGGGCTTACAGACAACTAATCTGCATTTCTTATTGCTTCTTGTAAGGGCCAAATATGTTAAAAAAGGATGACAAATCCTCGAGAATTTTATAGGTAGCACACTTCAGAAAAGTAGTGAAAGTTGCTAAGTAACCAGCTGCTGCTTACCTATGAAAATTTATAAGACCGTGGCTTCAAAGAGTGTGGAAATGACTAGTTACAGGCGGTGTAAGCCTTCCATTTTCTGCATAAGGCATAGAGATATTTATCCAAAGAACTACAAATTTTAGCACAGCACAGCAATTTTTCTCGGTCCTAAAATAAATATTTGTTTGTAATCACAGTCTTCCTGAAATGGGTTTAAAACATTTGTTTTGATCATCTTCTACAGAAATTCATAATGTTACATTAGCAGTGAGATATGCTTCCCTTAAACTGTGTTCCTCATTCTGTTGTAGCCTACTCATCAAACACTTCATTTATCTTTTAACCTATTCAAACCACTTTACAGCTATTCAGAGGAACTATTTAGATACAGAAATCAAACCGTGTACATTTTTTATTATTCAGTGTTTATATTTAAGTTTATTGAGAGTAAAATCTACATTTCCATATCCTTGTTAAGACTGTATTGATTATGCTGGTCTGTGGTTGGTGAAAGATACGGCTTCCTAATAATCGGTTTTTTTAGTGCACTGAACATCACCACCATTTAGCAAACTTAACTTTTGAAGGAGAAGACTGGAGCCTTGAGCAGTGTCTTGCTCAGGGTGAGACTGATGGTATTGGCTTCGTGGCACTGCACAGGACCCAGACACATGGGGGTTTAGGCTAGTTCGTTGGAGAACTTTGGGTCATAGTTCATGAGTCTAGTTCTCATTGGAAAAGGACTTCTGACAAGGGTCTGTAGGAGTAGAAGAGGAGGGAATAGCTTCAAACTGACAGAAAGGAGATTTAGATGAGGTATTAGGAGGAAGTTCCTCTGTGTGAGGGTGGTGAGGTCCTGGCACAGGTTGCCCAGAGAAGTTGTGGATGCTCCATCCCCGGAAGTGTTGAAGTACAGGTTGGATGGCGCTTGGAGCAGCATGGTCTAGTAGAGGGTGTCCCTGCCCATGGCAGGGGGATTGGAATTGGATGAACTTTAAGGTCCATTCCAACCCAAAACATTCTGTGATATGATTATGATATGATCTCTCTTTTGATCTTCAACACATGGAAGTTTTTCAATGGAAGACTGGATGAATAAGAAAAACCTTTGTGTGCAGTTCTTGAGAACACCAACGGAGCACATGGGATTTCTTAGTCCCCATTCGTGGGCTCTGTAGAAGTCATCTCCAGACCCTGATATTGATGACTGTGCTTCAGTTACACGAAGCAGCACCGAGACTGTGTGACTACTCCACACAGTGTTACCAGTGTTACCTTCTTGACGTTTTTATTGCATCAAGCCCCAAAAGGTAATGTCTGAAGACTTTTCACAGATTCAGTTAGCGATAGGTAGCCAAAGGAGGGTCACGCTTCATTATGTCTTGACTGTTTGAGCCCAAATAGGCATAGTACCCTTCCCAACTCATCTCCTGGAGAGTCTCTGCAGTTTGCCAACACTCTTGGTTGCAGACTGAGTGCTTGTCTCTCTTGTGAATAATGCATTATTTTTTCACATTCCCAGCAGCTCCCAGTCCCTGCCCTGCAAGCAGCATATGGTATAGCCTTCATGTGCTTCATGTTCATGCTGGCCTGCGTGCTCTGTTTCATGGCCAGCACTGGAACACGTATGTGTAGCCACAGCCTGTATTTCTAAATTAATCGTGCCTGTTTCAGCCATTTCCATGGCACAGCACAGGACTCTGCTATTTTGGCAGCAGGTTAGGCTACAGCAACACCTGCGTTGGCAGTGTTCATCACCAGCGCCGATCTTCCAGAGCACAGTCTCCAGTGTCCTTGAGGACTGCATAAAATATTGTGAACGTGTTCCAGGAAATTATGGAAGCCATGAAGAATTTAGATATTTTCCCGAGCTTTCTGTCCTCGCCCACATTCTGTCTTCATTGGCTCCCTCTCCTTTTTTCCGACAAACCCAAACTTTGAGCCACTTTTTTTAAAGGTCCTGCAAAAAACTTGAGTGCTCTGTTGCTTTTACACTTCCTCTCTGACATGACAGCCATGGTTTTAAACAACAGATGAACAACCTTGTAAATCCATTCAGTGTTTTCTCTGCTGTCAGCATCTGAAGCTGTATCGTTAATTAATGATTAATTCTCAGATGCAGTCAGTAATTGTTTCCATCACCACCCCACATCATTCTCCCCCTGGGATGACTCTATACCTTTTTTCTCCTGCATACGTCAGTGAAGTCTCAAGGGCTCAATTTGGAACTAGAATTACTGTTCTCCTCCTTCACCCGACTGCCACTGTGGGTCTGTTTATGAGCATGTACACACCATGACTTGTAGCAGTTACATAGTCCTCTTGGCAAGTGGTGATCCCTGCTGCAAATTGCTAATGGTCCTTTGTCCTCACTCGTGAGCTGGCTCTGAAGATCTCTGGATGATTCTCCTGTAGGTGGGAGGGATCTCTGGAGGTCCCTGGTCCAGCCGGAGCAAGTTGGACGGCTTCCTTCCCTGGCTCTGCTGACTGCTAACACACCCCAAGAGGTGGTTGACCTTTGCTGCGAAGACATACCACTGGCTCCTCTTCCATGGAGTTTGGCTTGCACCTTCTGCAGCAATGATGGGGCAGGAGCAATGTGTCAGGGAGGCTGGAAGCCTAGCTTTGGATTTTTTTCCCTATGGCAAATTCATTTGTTGACTCAACATAGCATTACCCTGTAGTGAGTAATACCTAAAATAACTGCAGTATAACAGCCCACGTTCTCGTGGTTGGGCACCTTGCGTCCATCAAGAGGACATCTTCCTGGAGAGATATATTGCTCTTAAAAACCTGGTCTAGTGGAAGGTGTTGGACTGAGTGTTCTTCAAGGTCCCTTCCAACCCAGACAGTTCTATGGTTCTATGATAAATACAGACCTTCTCATGCTGTTGTCAGGACTGGTCAGATAAAGTCTGAGCCAAAACATGAAACAAATGCAGGTGTTTCCTGGGTCTAAAAGGACAGTTTTGGCTTGAGAAGTCTCTTTTCTAGATGTCTTCCTTCAAGCTTTATTGAATAACATGAGTTGCAAGCTTGGAGAAATCAGATTTTTCAGTAATTGTGTGATACTGTAAGAAACTGTTTTCTCTTTGAAAGTAACAATATTCTGTTACTGCATTTTTGTCATTTATCTTTTCCATGAAGCAGGTGTTTTTTCCTCAAAGCAGCCTTTTTTAGGTGACTGAAACATTTCCATTCCTCAGAAAAACTACTTCTACCATTGTTTTTATGCAGTCCTCGAAGTTTGTGTCGTCTAAACATAGAAAATGGAAAGAGGTTTTGTTTAAAACATCCCAAGGCTAGAAATTTCACTCTTCAGTGAATACTTTTGTGCTCAGAAGACATTTACATTTGCATAGCAAAGGTTCTCAAATATTCAGAAATGTCAGAATCATGTTGCACACACAGATTTCATTGTGGTCTTCAGTTCACACACGACACCTGTTTTGAGGACTAGACTATAGGCAGTATGGGACATAGAAAATGTGCGAGATTGGAGTTTGTTTGCACGTTGAGCTCTCCTCTTCCCAAGCTTGCCCTCACGAAGATGAGTGACCACCTGTCCAGCTGCACTGTACCAGCACTGGCCCTGAGCTACGCAGACTCCCAGAGGTACAAAGGCTGGGCACAGTTTCTCAGGGCACTTGGGTCCCTGATGTCCCAGTCCAGAAGACCCTTGGCTCTCTGGCTGTACTGTGTAACAGTGCTCCTTAGGGAAGGATTGTTGGTGTTATCTCTTGGCTTTCTAAGACTGGTGTAGACCCATACAGGCTCCCTTTTGCCACCGAAATTTCTTTGCCAAAAGTTCAGAAGTGTATGTTGGAAAATAGTCTGAGCAGGCCATGGACTTCTAAGGCAAGTGACTTTTTAACCATCTAGTCTGATATTCTTTTATTATACGACATTTCACCTGGTTAATTCAGATCTTGAGTCCAGTAAAATTCCATTCTGTGTTAAATTGTTGAGCCAGAAATGTCTCTGACATTATTATGAAGACATGATGACACAAAGGATCCACTGGCTTGCATTCCAAGTTATCCCACTGCTGTATGACATGTTGTTGAAAAACACCTTGTCTCCATTCCAGGATGCGAAGTATCTGGCTTCAGCTGAGTTTGATTTACTTTTCCTTGCTAGATTAAACATCTCTGGTATTCTGTGTTTTCATCCTGTGAATGTATCTACCTACTTAGACAATAAAGTCAGCTTTTAATTACCTTTTGGATGACCTAAGAAGGCAGAGGTCTCGCGGTCTTTTCAAATCTTTAACTAATGCTTCCGTTTGACTTTCTTTTCTTGTGAGCGCCTTTTCTTCTAGACTCTGTTTTACAGTATGGTCTCTTAAAGTATTTTGCTCAGGTGTTCCAATATCATCACCATTAGTACCCTCAGTATGTACTGGCTCCACTTTTGACACAGCAGCCCACTGAATTATTATCAGTTATAATCCTTCAGTTTCTGGCTATTACACTCTCCTGTCAGCTGCTTCTATTATTTTGCTTGTTTTTAACGTTAGGCTAACTGATGATAGCTACCCAATCATTCTGCTTTTCCTTTTTAATATTATCCAGGAAAATGCTAACCATCTGGAACTTCCCTGTTACTTCAAGATTTATTAAAAAGGGGTATCAGTAGGCCAAAACACTCTTCAAGCAATTCTGCAGGGACTCTGATGCTCAAGTTGTCCAGCCTGCTGCCTTTAAAAATAAGTACCCTCAGAGAACAGTGCATTGAATACTGAAATCCTGTGCTATAATCAAGTCATAAAACCTGGTCCCAGAACAATGACAACTTTCCCCAGCATCAATTACTTCAGCTTCGTTCACCATCCTGAAATCCAGGCGGTAATCTTGTGTTGGGTATGGTGCACTTTTTAGAAGAAAACTCTAATTTCTAATCTTTCTAAACAGCAGCAGGGTTCCAAGGCAACCTCTTGCAAACCCATCTTGAATTTAAATCCTCCAAAACGATGCAATGTCATTTCTGCACTCTGCGAGTAGGTGCTTAAAGAAGAGCTCATCCCGTTCCTTCCTTTGCTGTGATGCTTAATTCCACTCTCCTTCTATATCAGTTGTCTCACGGATCCATTGCATTCAAGATCCTGCGGTTCTGGGTTAGCATTGTATCTAAATTAAAAATATCGAAGAAGATGTGCCACCACCCACACACATCTTTATCTCTGTATGTTCTTCACCTTTCCAAAACAGGAAAAGGTTGTATTTTAATAGGCTAAGCACCCAAATCCGCTGTGATCACAGAGTCAGTGCCATCTTGTAAACCATGATTTTGGCAGGTTTTTGCTTCTTCTTTGAACTACTGCTTTTGGATACCCAAAGGACTCTTTATATATCTCTATGTGAATTTTCACAGCCCTGTTGTCCTTAGGTAGCAGTAATGCTTTTACATTTGCTGAGGTGGATAACCCTTCTCCTTTCCCATTCCAAATTCCTTTTTCTGGAACAGGACTTGCCGGATCATATGGATTGTTCTTCAGGTTGTCTTGTCAGTATTTTGGATGTTAGAACAGAGGTGAAGTCGTATTAATGGTAATGCCTTCAAAGCCCTGGGGCTACTTACATGACTGTGCTGTCCTGGTAATTAGTACTTACCTGGAATTAGTAACTTGTATTTGCTTGGTAACCAGTGACTAGTTGCCATCCTGTAGGCATCTGTATGCCCAGGCATAGAAACCCTTGCTCTGTTGTGGGTGAGTGTACCCCATACCATTTCTATTCTTGTGAGCCTCCAGTTCATGTGTAATATCTGCTCTGCCTCTGTATTAATGATTCATCCTAACCTTTATGTCATCAGGAAGTTTCATTAGAGTGTGGCTATTTTTGTGCACATAATTAGAATATTAAATAGATGAATCCCTAAGGGATTCCTCTTGTATTCTTCAGCCTGCAGGTTGTCTTTCAGCAGACCCCATTTTCTTCTCACTTTTACAGCCATACACAGCCACAAATCATAACCCTGCCTCACTAGTTGACCTCTGCTGACAACTGTTTCAGAGAACAAAACCAAATACCAGGTTTATCTCCTGCAGCCTGTTATTGCATGGTGCCTGGGGCAGATTCCTCAGTAGTTCATTTTCTGAGCATCATCTAACTCTGTGCTCTGGCTTGAAGATTTCACACTTCTGTCTCATGGTCACAAGTTGACAATCCATCTTTTCAGCTGTTCACAGCTTGTTTCCCTTATCTTTCTCTTTGTTGTGTCTTTGGCAATGGTTATCCCATCAGGCTCACCAAAAGGCCTTTACCCTTTGCATGCAGTGTTTAAGCTATGCTTCTAGATGTCTATCTTTTTGTCTAGCGTGGCCCCCAGAAGCTGGAAGCTTTAGAAAGGTTTCTTCTGGAATGTGAAAAGGGAGCACAGCTCATCCAGGATTACAAAGGTACTTCTTTGTTGTCACATGCGTTTAGACAGAGCTATGGTTCCTGTCCAACTTTCTTGCAAGTCACATGCCCTTGCCTGCTTAGAAACTCATGTGCAAACTTGTTTATATACTGTCTTTTTAGCTTTGTGCTCTTATTACCAGAGAAGAATTTCTTCAGTGACTTTAAAAGCCGGTCATGTTCAGAGATCCGTTAGTTCTGGTTCTTATCACAGAATTTCTTTAACTGTGTGGATTCCATCATCACAGTGCCCGTATCCTGCCCAAGAGCCACCACAGGTGATGCTTCTCTCTCCCTAAGAGCCATCCTGTTTGGGTGGAGGGAGAAGGACCTTAATATTGGGAAGCAAGATGTCAGAGGTGAGTGTTGTGCTACAACTTGCTGATTATTGTAGCCTCCAGATGTGCTCCCTCCTGCTGCTTGGTGGTGACATAGTGTAGTGGAGTGGTTGGGCTGGTCTGTGGCCACTTGCTTTTAGCTAGCCACAAATGATGACAGGCACTTTGATCAGGCTGTGTGTTCACGGAGAGGTTGATGTGGAGCCAGAGTTGCAGGAGAGGTGCTCTCAACAACCTGCTTTGTTGGCATGAGTTCTAAATACAAATTTATGATGTTTTCTAGGGTAAATGACTTCTTTCCCATTAACAGCGGTAATGGGTATACGTTCGTTACACAGCTGCCATGGTGTAACCATGCTGAGTCAGTTATGGATCACCATCGTAATTCTGGTAATGCAGATCTCCCCAGGGAAGTAGTGGACTCCCCAGTGTTGGACATGTTAAGATTCAGCTGAACAGGATGCTTGGCCATCTGGTCTGGTCATGCTTTGCTTAGAAAGGTTGGAACAGATGATCCCTGAGGTTCCTTCCAACCTGGGATTCTGTGAGTTTATAAATCTGCCTTCTCAGCTTGGGTGGACTTTTCTAGCTGGGTTTTTTTTTAACAGTAGGGGACTTAGATCTGAGGCACTTCACGTTTTCCCTAGCAGTGTCTGCAGAACAGAAATCCTAGACCCGCCACCGCAGACTGAGGTTCTGGTGTTTGGTCTGGATGTTCCCAGAGTAAAGATGTTTTGCTGTGACCCCCTGCAGACCTCCTGGGCTGGTGCTGTGGGATGGGGCCAGGCCTGGGGTGGCTCCTCCACCACTCTTGCATGGAGAAGCTCTGCTCGCCCCCAGAGACGCCGTGCAAAGCTTTCCAGCCACGGTAGTGATGCTGATGAGCTAAAGGGATAAAAGTGCCAGCTGAGAAGCCTGAAAACAAAACTCGAATAATTTTGAAAGGTAAAGCTTGCTTTTAGTCTTTGTAATACAAGTCAGCCAGGGAATCGGATGGGAATTGAAACTGTAGGAGTCCTGGGAACGTCTGCGAGTGAGAGCATGGAGCGGCGGGGCGGGAGGCAGTGCTGGATGCGGGGAGGGGAGCAATCTGGTACATATTGAGCACAGTGACGGGATCCCCACATGAGGCCCCGCTGGAAGGGGCAGCAGCACATGCCCCATAACTGTGGAAATGGCGGATGAAAGCAAAAATGTCAGGCTTTGAAAGGAGCTAGGAAAAAGGAGGCATTCTGTGTGGTAACCAAGATTTTATTGTTTCCTGATCCCTGCTCTGTGTCCCACAGCTGGGGGGATAGGGAGGAATGAAAACAAACAACGATTCGTGAATGGAGGGGTTCAAACAGCTATCTCGCACTCAGCATTGCTGGGGATTGAGCAGACCTGTTTCTGTGAGGATTTCATAGCAGTGGTCAGACTCCTTGGCAGCCGGCAGCAGAAGACGCTTCCCTCCCCACCCAGAAAAAGCCAAACGACAGCAAAGTGTAGAGAGGGCATCCTCAGGACTGTAACTGCCATGAAAAGGGAGGACCTGCCAATACTGATCACATATGCTTTATTGTACCAATAAAAGCAGGATTTGGTTGCTCAGGGGTAACTGCTGGACAACATGGATTCTTCTAAATCTGACCAATGGAAAGTCAAGTGGAGCTTTCGCACCTTTCATAGAATCTTAGAACCATAGAATAGTTTGGGTTAGAAGGGACCTCAAAGCTCATCCAATTCAACCTTCTGCTGCAGGCAAGGATACCTTCCACTAGACCAGGCTTCTCCAAGCCCTGTCCAGCCTGGCCTTGAACACTACCAGGGATGGGGCAGCCACAGCTTCTCTCGGCAACCTCTGCCAGTGCCTCAACACCCTCACAGGAAAGAATTTCTTCCTCATATCTCATCTCAGTCTCCCCTCTGTCAGGTTAAAGCCATTCTTTTTTGTCCTGTCCCTACAGGCCCTTGTCAAAAGCCCCTCTCCAGCTTTCTTGTTGGCCCTTTTAGGCACTGGAAACTGCTCTAAGGTCTCCCTGAAGCCTTCTCCAGGCTGAACAATCCCAGCTCTCTGGAGCGTTTCTCCACCTTTTCCCCATGATAATCCAGGGAGAATCATCCTCATCACTCTTCCTCTTTATAAGACATGGTGTTTGGTTCTGCAGAGAGCGTGTGTGGCTCTGCTACATGACTCGCCCTGCCCGATGTGCAAGGAGGAGGCAGGACTGCCTGTACGGCCATCTCTGTTAGCAGTACCATGAAGATGCTCCCCAGCTTTGATGGATTTGAAAATACTTCCCAAAGCAGCGCCAGCAAAGCTGCATAAAATAGCTGTCCTGAAGGCATGGGTTATCCGTGTGTTAGAATTAAAGCTGAAAAAGCAAATTGTAAAAAAAGAGCTGAGTAATACAACACGGTTGCCAGAACAGCAGTGGAAATAACGCTGAGGCTAGATGTCTCCCAGTTTGGCAGAAAGATGTGCCGAGCCCTGCACAGCTGCCGCAGGATTAGCTGCTGGCTGGGCTGAAGGCTCTGCCGGTTTCCGCGGCATCCCCTGGACCAAGGTCACTGTTGCGGGGCTCTACCCTTGGGATGGGAAGCGGGGACTCTGGAAAAGCGGTTTCAGTTTAGCACTGATGACCATAGCTGTGCTGCAGCCTGGCAGTGTCAGCCTCTGCGGCACAGCCACAGAGGGTTTTGCCAGCCCCCAGGCTGGCGCATGGCTCTCACCCACAGCCAGAGCTGGAGTTGTGGCCAGGAGGGGGGAGCCACCTTCTTCCCAAGCAAACCAGCTATTGATTAACACCATGATTTAAAAGCAAAGGCTGCTCCGTGCGCAACCTTGGCCCCTTCTCCTCCCCTCTGCGTGCCCCCCGGCACACTCAGCCTCCCCGCCACATTGCCTGTCTTGTGAGATACTGCCCACGCAGTATCATAGATGGGTGGTTTTGTGTATCTAATCTAATTATGTGATTTTTGAACAATAAAATGCAAACCTTTCAGTGCGATCGGCAGTGGGGCTGTCTAGTCACCCCGCTGGCTCTGCCCGACGCCTGCACTGCACTGCTGGATTTGACAGTGGGCATCACTGGGTCAGCACCTCCAAAAAACCCAGCACTGGCAAGCAGGGATTCAAAATAGAGCAGCCTTGGTCCAGAGGCTGGTGTTTGTACATTTGTAATACATTCCCCATACATGCCCACACCAGCTCTCTCTATATAAATATATGTTTGTTTTATAGATAGGTGCATACATCCATAGGTAGATGTTGAGGTGCAACAACACACACTGTCTCTGCAGAGCACTTTTCTCGCACTCTTTGTTTGGGAGCAACGTATGCATCTGCAGATTGGGAGCGGGATGTGATCCAACAGGCTGGAGTGGGATTGGGGTCCCTACAGCTGCTGCCCCACACAGGAGGAGCGAGGTCTGGGGGAGTGAGCATCACTGCTCTCTTCCTCTGTTGCCATGAAAACAGCCCTGCTTTAGGTTTTAGTCGGGGGATTTTATTAACGCTTCAGAAAGGTCATTAGCCTACCCGACTAATAAGCCTTTCATGTATTCCTTGATGTGATTGTTCTTGGAGAAGGGCGGCAGGCAGCATGAGGCCTGTCGGAGCCAATAGCCCTGGCTGATGTGCCACAGAGGAGAGTAAAATTCAATTTTCCTACAAGAATAAAAAACAGGACTGATTCGTGGGGGCTCTGATTTAGTGACCTTATTTTCTGTTTTAAATATTTCCCTCAAAGAGCTTTTGCAGAGAGGGGGCTGAATTATTTTTAGCACACGCTTCGATCGAGCTGGAATTATTCAGGCAGCAACAGCAATAGTTCCATTTGCAGCACTGGAAGGATTTTTCTTCTCTGTTCCTGGTTAACATAAACAATTTTTAAATTACTAGTAAAAAGGAAAACTGCAAATGGCAATACAGACCCACAGTCTGGAGAAATAGCCTGTAGAGAAATTACAGCCCCCAATGACTGCGTTCGTGATATTCAGTTGTATGGAGGGCTGTGGAGCAGGAATGAGGAGGACAGCTCCACTGGTGTCCCAGGAAAATAAGATTTGGCTCCTTCACGCTGTGTTGGTTGCTGTGCAGTTGTGTGGTTGTGCTTCCAGCACCTACACAACCCCTCTGCGAAAACTGCAAGGACAAGGCCCAACGGTCTTTCTTACACCAAACCGGCTAAACAGCATTCCAATTTTTATCACAGGGTAAAGCAATTCAAGTAAATGTGTATTAGGAGAAAGCTGCAAACAGTGAGCATTTCCTTCTTAGCTCTCCTTTGCAGACCTATTCCAGAGCAAACTCCAGTTTTCCTCCCATAGAGCCAGAACAGCGTAGGCTCGATTAGCCTCATGCAAAGCAGTTATAAATTTGGTGGGAGAAGTTTTCTCCAAGATCAGTTGTCAAGGGTTTTTTTGTTAAAATAGAAAGACGTGTAAATTGAAATTCCTCTATAGTTCATTATTTCTGTCCTGAATTAATTACTATTCAGCCTTCCTGCAAGGGATTTGGCTTTACTCTTGTCATTAAGCAGGAGGAGGTTGCTTAGGCTTTAGAGACGGGGATGAGAATTCAAAATTATTGTGAAAAATTGCAGGAATATTTGGAAGAAAATAAAAATTGGATTTCAATATGTACAAAGGAATGTATGCAGCATGCATATGGGAAAATCAGCTACGCAAATATGAAATACAAAGCAACTGGAAGGGCAGCCATTGTGCATCGAAGCACTTGGGGCAAAGTATATATCAGTCAATACTCTCATGGTATTAGATTGCTTTGGGCTTCACTAGACCCACAAACCAGCCTCTTACTCCACCAACCCTCGCTGTGGTCCCAGTTGAAACAGGAGGTCCACTTCTGTGCTCCATCTCTCCAAAAAGATGCAGCAAGTCGGTGAGGAAGCTGAAGGCCCAGCATTGTTTACCTGGAGAAGAGAGGACTGAGAGCAGATTTAGATGGCTTCAGCCGCAGAGAAGATCGCTGCACAGCGAAGGGAAGAGCTGCCATCCTCACCCTGCGGGGCTACACCATGCCACAGGTTCCACTAGCTGAAAATTCCCTTTAGGAATTTCATTTAGACTTTAGGAAAATCTGAACAAAGAGGTATGTAAGAGCATGTCAGATAAACATTTGTCAGGAGAGGATTATGATCCAGCTGTAGTGCAGAGGGGTGGACAAGGTGTTTTCTTACAGCTTCAATTTCCTATTACTCCGTTCATTTCTGTGTCAGCAAATGTCTTCTCTCTGCACCTCACCTTTATATGCAGCAGCTTCCATAACTCGTCTGCTGAAACTACAGTAAACATGAGTTATTTTTGTTGCTTCATTGGCAATAGTTGTGAAGCTTTCCGTAGCTTTCCAACACATTGGTTCTACAGAAAACTCTAATGGAAGAGGTGCTCCGTATCTGTATGAGGTATGTCCAGGCACATAAAAGCTTTGCTTTCGCTCCAGCCGTGGGAACAGGCAGGGCACTGCAGTGTGCATGAAAACTGCAAAGAATTGGGGAAGGCGATCTCCGAAGGGGTCAAGGTGGAGGAGGAGGTGCAAAGAACATGGCTGTGGCAGGAGGGTCGGGGCTTGGACAATGCATTGCACTGATGACCAAACCCAAATCACTCTCAATGGAACTTACCTTTTAGTGGCACATTTATTGACAGTCATCTTTTTCTTAATCTGTGCAGAGTGTGCTTTGCTGCTGCTGCCTACTGCTCACTTTCTTCGTCAGAAAGTCACACGTTACAAAATCAAATGCCTTATGAAGGGTATTATTTCTCCATAATTATACTCATCAATAACACTCATAATCTTCTCAAGGAAGGAAATCAAGTGTTATTTGGCAAGGCCTGTTTCAGCAAAACCGGCTTGTCCAACATCCGCTATGTTTCTGTCATTTATTTCTCATCATTAAAAACTTCTGGGTTTGTTGATTTATTGGAGTGGCTGTTGGCTGAGGGTTGCTGTCTGCCCAACCTGCCTGTGGTATTCCATCATATTCTATGTAGTAAAATTACTTGCACTCCTCAGGACTCATAAATTTCCCCAATATTTCAAGACATTTCTAAACAAAATTAACCTCATTGCAAGGAGCATCTAAGCTCATTTTCAGGCTCCTCAATGCTATTTATTAGCTGCATGTTGGCTCAGCCCCAAAATGAGCAGAGGAATGCAAGGGCACTGTGGCTTTCAGGTTGTGTATATGCATGAAATTTTAAACAAAGAATGAAAAAGGGAAATTCATCTGTGATTTTCTGGCTTCTAA
>JBCJKH010054580.1:7277-24977 GCA_039877255.1 Loriculus beryllinus
CCCAAGGAAGTTGTGAGTGCTCCATCCCTGGCAGTGTTCAAGGCCAGGTTGGACGGAGCTTTAGGAAGCATGGTTTAGTGTGAGGTGTCCCTGCTTATGACAGGGGGGTTGGAACTGGATGATCTTAAAGTCCTTTCCAACCCTAATGATTCTATGATTCTATGATTAATTATTGTTAAGTATTAAAGGTTTAACAGCATTAAAGATAACTGGACAAGAACATGTTGGGTTTCTTCCAGCACTTCCGTGGCAGGAAGAACCGCTGCTATAGGCTGGCAGTACGGAGCGTCCGGAGAGCCTTTGTGAAGTCCACCAAGGCCAGGAGAGAGAAGAAGAGATTCCTGAGAGCGGTAAAGAGCAACGTGTTAGATCTATAAAGGGGAAGAGCACAACCAAAAGAGCTGGTTTCCTTACTTGTGGGGCGGGGGGCTCTCAAAATGCTTTAATAATAGGTTAAAGATATGAGTTTGAAGTAAGCATTTCCCTCTGTGGTCTGAAACAGCTTACATTCTGAAGTTCGTACATGCAGACGTTGCACTGAGGAGACTGTAGGCTTGAATATGTTATCTGTGAGCAGAGCAGCACGACAAAATGTTTCCTGTTAAAAGTATTTTATCATCCAAAGTGTTCATTTTTACCCGTTCAGCTCTGGATCACTAGGATTGGAGCAGCTTCTCTGGAACATGGTTTGAAGTATCCGTCTTTCATAAGCAATCTGCTTAAGGTAAGGATGGTGCTTGAAGAATAACCACTTTGAAACAACATATTGTCTGAGAGGGGTCTTCTGCAGTGCCGGGCAAATGAGTTTCCTAAAACTCTGAAATCTCTCAGAGATGTAGTCTGCCAAAGCAGATCAAAGGGTTGCTGGTTCCCATCTAAGGATGCAACTGCCAAGGATTGCAGCTGCAGCCTCCACTTGCCCATCTTTGAGGAGTAACAGTGGCACGGGGCATGGTGGGGGCATGGAAAAGGTCCTTCTGTCAGACACCTTCTGCCAGCACTGCCCTCCTTCCTCCTTCTAGTGATGAATGGCATTCTGCTTAGGAGAGCAGTTTTGTTC
Source organism: Loriculus beryllinus (assembly GCA_039877255.1). NCBI lineage: Eukaryota > Metazoa > Chordata > Aves > Psittaciformes > Psittacidae > Loriculus > Loriculus beryllinus. Next base: position 8,338 of record JBCJKH010054580.1, read on the forward strand.
ACGTCAGGAACTAAGTTGTGCCCTAAATACGTTCCTCTTCCTCCTGTGCACGATGTTCACCTTGTATCGTGGTTAACATTGTGCCTCTACACCTTGTTCTGTTCCCAAAACTTTTACTGTGCATCTTAAGAACACGGTTGTAAAATGCTTTTACATTTGCTGCTGCTGCAGACATTAAGGCCTTTCCTTTTTAGTCCAAGAAATTTAAACATACAAAGCTTGGGTTAGCAAAAACAACCTTAAGAAGCTCTATTCCTTTCACTGGCATTGTGTTTCAGGGAGCATGGGCAATGAGTTGGGGCTATTGTCTCTTCTTCTTAAACATGCCAGGGGATTGGTTTCAATTTGGTGGTACTAGAACTGCAAATGGCTGTAACTAAAAGGTAATGTTTGTCCTTTTAAGAGTGAAACTACACATAAATTTATAGCATATTTTAAAACGTATTTCAAATCAAGAGAGAGCTTTCTAGGTTTTCTGACATGTTGAAATACAAACTTCATACGCTTGTGCTCCTGGTTACTCTTGTCACACTGTAACCAAAGCATCAAGCACTACCAAAAAGCTAACTTAATTTTTCCTTCTTTTCCCTTTTTTTTCCCCTGTCCCTTTGATTCTTGTCTCGGAGCAATGTGTTTTTGTAAGGTTCTTTGTTAAACGATCTAAACTCTTTCCAGTAATGCCTACCTAATGGATATGCACTAACTATGCAGTATCTCGTGTTGTTGAGGGTGTTTGACCCTGTAGTCTGTGTTTCACCAGGACACATTTTAATGTTCCAAGCAGCTTGTAGACAACAAGTAAACTTGGTTGTGTCTGAGAACTGAAACAAGTGCCATGGGTTAACCTGTAACACGTGGCCTGACACAAACTGAGAGGCTCTTGCTTTCTACTTGGAGAAAGTCAGTGAACAAATGTTATATTTTAATGAGACATCAATGGTTGAGTTGTGTGACATTTCTCTTAAGTTCCCAAACTATACAGCATAGAAAAAAGATCATTTGCCTTAGGACTTGAGGCAATCATTAAGCACTATAGCCTTGTTCCTAAAAAATTACAGTACTTAACCAACACATTCTCTTGTGTTTAGTCCCAGGTGGAGCTGAATAGGAAAGTGATTGCAGATCTGGCTATTTATGAGCCAAAGACGTTCAAGTCCCTAGCTGCCTTAGCCCAGAGGAGGAGACAAGAAGGCTTCCTTGCTGCGCTGGGAGATGGGAAAGAACCAGAGGGGATATTCTCCCGCATCGTACACCGCCAATATTGATGGGAAAGAGCCTGCAGATACGTGTTATGAACAGGAACTTGTGCCGCAGGGTCAGCTCGCTTACTGACCACTGCTGAGCGAGCATGGCTGTGGAGCAGAGCCCTCAAGAGACGGTTCCAGAAGCAGGAGGGGAGGGTCTGGGTGCAGCGGTGACTGTCCCCTGTGGTGGTGTGACTGAAACCGCGGTTTGAAGTCGAGGCTGCAATAATCTCACTGTTACCGACGCGTACATCACGCTTTCTGTCCCATTACGAACTTAATAAAGGCGATTTTGGTTAATTCCTAGCGGAAAAGCGGTAACTCGGCAGCACCATCGCTCCTGAGGGAAGCGGCACTCACCGGAAGTCCTACCCCGGCCGCCCTGTTTGAATTCCCAACCGCTGCGTCACGTCGCTACGTTCGGCTCCGGGGCTGTGCGTCTGACGTCAGAGCGGCCGGGCCAATGGGTGAGCGCTGCTTCCCTGGGCCCCACCAATAGGCGACGACCGGAGGTGGAAGAAGGGAGGGGTTGCGGGGAAGAAGAGCTCAGCCAGGCGAGGCGGCGGCACCACCACAAAATGGCGGCGGGGCCCGGTAGCGCGGCGGCTGTGGCGGCGGTGGGAGGCGGCGGCCCCGCGGGGCCTCAGGCCGCCGGCACGATGGCGGCGGGGGCCGCTTCGGCGGGGAGCGGCGCGCCGGCTCCGGGCCCTGGGGCGGTGCTGATCGGGGACCGGCTGTACTCCGGGGTGCTGATCACGCTGGAGAACTGCCTCCTGCCTGAGCACACGCTGCGCTTCACCCCATCCATGAGCAGCGGGCTCGACCCCGACACCGAGACCGAGCTGCGCGTCACGGGCTGCGAGCTCATCCAGGCGGCCGGCATCCTACTCCGTCTGCCTCAGGTGGGGCTCGGCCGCGGCCTGGGCGGGCGGCGTGGGGAGGCCTTGCGCCGAGGGAGAGCTTTGTTTGCCGGGCCGCGGCGGGGCGGAGCCGGGCCTCGGCCGCCATCCACAGCCACAGCTGAGGGGGAAGGCCGGGAGTTGTCCCTTTTCGCTGGGGTTTGGGCCGCAGGGCTTGCGGCCTTCCCCGCCCGGCCGGGAGCAGGAAGCGGGTGATGTAACCGCCTGTCTGCGCCGCCTCCCCCGGCAGCCCCGGGCGGCGCCTGTTTAATGTCGGAGCTTGCGAAAAGTAGGGGTTTTAGGCTCTTTTGGAGTTGTTGTGGCCTCGGAAACGGTTTGTTTCCTGGTGAAATCCAGGGGCGAACACCCGTGGTGCTCTCCCGACTATAAAACTTTCCAGCTACTGAGTTTCAGCTGCTGAAATTCGTGGAGTCACAGAACGGGTTGGGTTGGACTTTAAAAAGCTCATCCAGTTTCAAGGCCCTCCCATGGGCAGGGACACCTTCCACTAGGCCAGGTTGCTCAAACTGTGCTGTAAGTATATGCAAATCACAATATAATTAGATTCCTTCCCTCCCCAAGCAAAAAAAAGGTACACTTTTCCTGGTTATTGTAATAACTCTCACTTTTATTGGGTTTTAGTGTTCAGGTTGGTGTTGGGTTTCTTCTTTCTTATTTATTTGGAGCATGTTTTCACCCTTCACAACAGAAGTTTGCACTTTAATGGATATATTTGACTTTAAGGCCTATTTGTGGTGTTGATAACATACTGGGCATCTTAATTGGTTACTAAGGTAGGGTGCTAGTTTCTTTTAGCTGCTACTAAACTTGCTCCCATGTTAAATGTAACTTAGCTAGTCTCTTGGGTCATAGATTTGTTAAAATCATGCTAAGTAATTTCTCTTTGGAAGTGATAGTTTTGTTAATCCCTGTCGTGGTTACTCTTGCAGGTGGCTATGGCTACAGGACAGGTGCTATTTCAACGTTTCTTTTATACCAAGTCTTTTGTGAAGCATTCCATGGAGGTAAGAACACACTAAAATATGTGTATGGCTCAAATCTGACTTGACCTTTGGTCTGTTTTGGCAATCTCTCATCTTAGAGTTGATCAGAGTGTTAGTAACTGGCCTGTAACTTTTAGTTACTGATCAACATGCCTTTGCAAGGCTATATAGCACTGATTTAGCCTAATCTTTAGCATTTCCTTGTTTTACCACTGTTTTTTGTTGTTATCCCTCCTTAAGCTGTTGGAGGGGATCAGTTCCTGAGTTGAGCAAAACATGAGTATCTTGCAATCCTTCTATTTCAGCATGTGTCAATGGCCTGTGTTCACTTGGCATCCAAAATCGAGGAAGCGCCAAGACGCATCAGGGATGTGATTAACGTGTTCCATCGGCTCAGACATCTACGGGAAAAAAAGTAAGCTCACACTTTGACATAATCTGAAGTGTTTCTGGTGTGTTGTAGTCATTAAACTTACGGGCCAGTGATAGTATCATTCCCTATCTCATAAATCAGGGAGCATCTTGAAGAGATCTCATAAAGGAGAAAAATAAGTTGACCCATTTTATGAAAGTGAATCTTTTTGGTGTTATGAATACTGATGTCCCTTACTTTTACACAAACACAACCTGTTTACGAGCACTCTTTGAGATCAAGATCATCTTCAGTGTTTGAAACTATCTTGCAGAAAACCTGTGCCTCTAATACTGGATCAAGAATATGTGAACTTGAAGAATCAAATAATTAAGGCAGAAAGAAGAGTGTTAAAGGAGTTGGGATTTTGTGTTCATGTGAAGCACCCTCATAAGGTTTGTACTGCATAAGTTAACTTCATAATCAGTGTTTCATATGCTATAAATGGTTTGATTAGCTGCCTAATTGTATGGAAAGTGTATGGTTGTAATGATAAAGCTAGTTAATTCAGTAAAGCTAGCTTCTTATGATCCCAATCTCTTCTTTCTCATTCAAGAGATTCTTACTAATTGGTCTTGTATCACTGCTGAATGACGACTGGAGGTGGATGCAGATGCTAAGTATTCCTTGAAGTCAAATCACATAAGTAGGTAGCTTTGGTGTTAGAAAACGTCAACTAAACACAGGTCCTTAAGCAGAAAGGCATTTTGAGACTTAAGGTTGTGATAGTCTGTTTCCCCTTGTGGAAACATGCTGAGGTTATGAAACCCATGTGAGCTAGTTAAAGTGTTTCTTGTGTTCTGAGAAGTATTCTCAGGTGTGAAAGGCTTGATAGAAATGAGGCAGTTCTCAATATTTAAGTATCTCATGTCACATTAGGATGATAATAGAGATGCAACTACTGCAGATGTTCAAGTTGGTGCTTGAGCACCATTAGCATCATTCCACAGGTAGCTGCGTGGTAAAAGAACCTCCTACTTTTGTGCTGGTGGAACTTGGGTTCTTACTTTTTCTTCCTCTAAAAACTACCACTGTCTTAAAGTCATCCTTTTAAATCTACTTTGACTTTCAGAATTCACTCATGTTATCAGTACCCCAGAGGACAATTGTACTTGGTTGCTAGTTAGTGTAATTTTTTTGCTGTTAGTCTTTTTATCTGCATCCTTGTTTTCAAACCTAAGAATAAACCAGTGGCACACAACATGTTAGATCTGTTTTCTGCAAACACTACTCTTCTTCACTGCTTATTGCAGCTAGCAATATTTTCTTCCAAGTTACAGCTAAAAGGAGTCATAAGTTGTATAGGAGACCATACCTAGCTTGAAAACAGTTGAAGAGGAGACATCTAAATGTGCCTGAGCACAGAAGATGGAGAGCTAGGAAGGTCAGATGTGTTGAGTGGCCAGCTTCTGCATTGGAGAGCAGAAGCTGTGTGGAGAAACACTGGGGATGTTGCAGACGCTCATGTGGAGCATTTTAGATCTTGAAAGAGTTACAGATGCCTCATGGATGTCCCTCTGAAATAAGTAGGTGGCTCTCAAGATGCTTGTTAATAACTCGATAACCCATATCTTCCAGATAATCGTTATGTACCTTCAGGTATTAGAATGTGAACGTAACCAACACCTGGTCCAGACATCATGGTAAGTTGATTTTCTTTGTTATAAGAGACCAGCAGGGGCAGTAGCAGAAATATGTCACTTGAGGCACTCTGGGCAGCATTGCTCAGATATGATTGTGGGCCACACCAGACAGCTCCACTGCTTCTTGGCGTGCCCCAAACTCCTACCCAAATGTTGATCGCCTCTTAAGTTAGAGGTGCTGTTTTAATGGTAAGGTAGCTTTCCACCCTGACTTCTCACTTCCCTCCTCTCTGCTTTTGCTCTTTAGCCAAAGGGAAAATGTGGGGTGGGTTATAGAGTGTCCTTGGGGTTTTTGTTTTCAGCCACAACTATGTGTAATTAAAGTGCTAGGAACTGGCTTTTTCCAGGGCTTGAGCTTGATTACAGGTGTATCAAACACTCAGCACAGCTCCATTTCATTAACTATATGGGTAATACCAGATGTCAGCTTCTAAGACTGGATCAATTTTTTCATGTTTGCCAAGAAATATCCTCTGCCTTGCTCTCATTATGGTAGAGATTTGCTTGGGGATGGGAAGCTTATGTAAAATTCTAGGTCTTAAACTTCACAAGTAATGCTTTTAAACAATAATGCTTTTTAACAAAGAGTATGGTTTAAAAAGCTTTAGTGAATCCAAAGATCATATTTCTGCTGACTGAACTGTCTGGTACTGTAACCTGCGTGTAGAGAACCAGTTTTGACTTTTCTTTTCTGTACTCTTTTAATCAAAGGGTAGCCTCTGAGGGTAAGTGACTAAGACTTCTCCTCTGCTGCCCAAGCGCTATGGTGCAGGGATAGCTGCCGTCTTCAGTCAAACCAAAGCAGGCTCTCCAAAGAGAAGGCTGACTCTAGACAGGTGGTATATACATGATAGTATAGTAACTGGCCAACTGCTTCTTGTGCTTATACTTTTTAACTTTTATTTTGATTGTGAATTTTGACTGTTGTATATTTTATAACCTGACTGTTGAAGTTTTGAAAGATATTTAATGTTCTATTTCGATAACTATTAAAATGGTGGGGTTTAAGGCTTTAAGGGATGCATTAACACAAACTGAAATCTAGTTTCCATTTGTAAGTTAGAAAACATTTGAGTACATATGTGAAGCTTGGAGTCAAATGTAATACTTGGAGAAACTTCCCACAACCAGATCTCCCAGTACTGCTGCAGGAAGTACTCAATGTGAGTTGTGGACTACTCATTTCCAGTGTGCTACTTGTTATGAAAGGAGGGCGTAGGTAAAGAGGGAGGGAGGAAATTACCTCAATTGAGAAATGGATTAGATGGTAAAATAACACATTTATGTGCTATTCCTTCCAGTACCTGAGAACTGGTGGGTATCCAGTATCATTGGGTTTTGAAATGCGCATTTACAAATCACCTTTTTCTTAAACTCTTGTGACAAGAATTCATTTCCTCATGTGTCCGAATCTGAGCCCACAGGGAAGATACACAGAGGGCAAATTTGGAAGCAGGCGTGTTTTCAGTTTGGCACGTTAGAGGCTCTATGGCTCCCATTTGTTTGAAGTACTATTCTTTATCAGCTTCTTTTGCTGCAAGGTTTGTATTCTCTTTGTAGTGGGGGGGGGGGGAAGAAGTAGGTTTTGAAGTTCCTTTTCCCCCAGAAAGATGAGCTGATTTTGGACATTGCATCTCTGGAGCAGCAGTTGCTCTTTGTATAAACAAGAATGTAAAACAACTGTGGCAGGTGGGAGCTTGATACTCTTAAGACGAAAAGAACTTTAATCCTATCCTGTGTTAAAGTAGGTTACAGGTGTCTGGACTGTGGTCTTCGGTTTGGATGTCTTGGAGGATAGTGAATCCTTGTATACTGGGTACCCACGTGGTTAATGACTGCTTCTAGAAAGCCTGTTATTTGGAGAACTTTCTACTGTGTCTGGTTTTAGCTTTTCCCCATCTGATATTTTGCTTAAAAGTGCTCAAAAAGATCTAGATCACTAGAGCACATCAGGTGGCAGATTCAGAGGCAGTTACTTTGTGTATTTAAGATTTAAAAGAATAATGCTTAAGTGTTACTGACTGGACTATGTGCAATATTTTACAGTTTTCTCATTCTGTGAACATTCATTTTAAGCAACCTTACTGAAATGGGACAATTTGGAAACCTTATTTCATGTGCCAAAGAGGAGATCTGCCTGAATACTGACTATTCTCCTGAACTGATGTTCCCAAGGACCTCGATTTCTTCTGTGGCTGCTTTGTTGCATCAAAAAGAGCGCTGCTCTGGATGGAAAATAATGCTCCTGGAGGAAAAGGGACACCTTAAATCTCCAGTGGATCTTGACGTGTGCTGAAGTGGACCCGTTTTCATGGGAGACATACACCAGGAGCTGCATCTTTCAGCAAACCATCTGGGTTCAGCCCTATTGCAGTGAAACATGTGAACCTAAAAATCTATAACTGAGTACTTCAGATTATATTGTATGTTGTCTTGATGAAAATGTTGATTGCATGAGAGCAGGCCAGTAGAGATCCAGAAGGAAAAGTGGAGTTAAAATTGGTTCTCTTTTCACAACTGAATTTTCAGCAGTCAGTCAGTTCAATTGAATTCCTGTCACATGTCCCTCCCCTTGAGGGATTTCTATTTTATTAGTGAAATGTTTCAATGTTTCTTTAGATTTATAGGAGTATAATGTTGAAGTCTAGTAACTGCAGACATAAGTAGTCCTTATAGAAGTAAAACCAGAACAAAACCACCCGAACACCTTTTAGAGTGCCATGCAACTTTGCTGCTCTCCTGTCTTTCAGGAATTACATGAATGATAGCCTGAGAACAGATGTCTTTGTAAGATTCCAGCCAGAAAGCATTGCCTGTGCATGTATTTATCTGGCAGCTAGGACGCTGGAGGTGAGCACACCAATCCATTCATGGCAAGTTTAAGTCTTTTGTGGAAGCAGAAGACTAAGCACATCTTCCCTTCCCTTTCAGATACCACTTCCTAATCGTCCACACTGGTTTTTACTCTTTGGAGCAACAGAGGAAGAAATCCAAGAAATCTGCTTAAAAATCTTGCAACTCTATACTCGGAAAAAGGTTTGCTGCTTTTTCATACTTTTCATTAAAGTGTTTTGAGTTAGAACATGACTTCTAAGAGAACATTGGGAACCTTATCCCGTTTGAAACTAGCTGCAAGCCTGGCACGTTAAGTGGAAGAGGATAGTAGTCACAGTGTCTGGGTCTCTTTACCCCCTGTAAGTGAGTAAGCACAGTCTAGTTGACTGAGTTTTGTTATAAGTGGTGCTCCTGTGTTCACAGGTTGATTTATCTGACCTGGAAAGTAAAATAGAAAAGAAGAAATTAGCTATCGAAGAGGCAAAGGCGCAAGCGAAAGGTCTAGTGCCTGAGGGAGCCCCAGGTTTGGATAACACAGCAGGATTTTCCCCTATCCCGAAAAATGGTAAATAGTGGATAACTTCTTTTTAATGACTTTCTCATCTTAGATGTGTATTTATCCTTTTGGGGTGCATATACAATGTGGTTTGATTTTTGTTTAAGCTGGATTCTAGCAACTATTCAAATGGCAGAGCTTGAGTAGCAGTGTAATTTTGTGATCTTCTGAAACAGATAAAGGCTAAAATCAAATTAGTGTAGTCTTAAGACTGGTTTAAACTTGTGTAGCACAGGGGCTGGCTTTTATGTGGTTTTGGCAATCAACTTGAACAAATACTTGTGATTGGTTTATTATGCTGAAGCGGTATTAAAACACAGGTGTTACCAGGAGTTGTGGCAGGAGTGTTTTGGGGTGTTGAGAGGAATATTCTCCTCTGTACTTGGTCAGAAGCTTCCAGTCCAGTGCAAGTCTTGCCTAAAAGAGAACTTTTACTATCTGAGTAGTTGGCAAGGAAAGGAAGCTGCTGTTCTGCCTTGAAGTGGCTTTGAAAGCAATATGTTCTTATCAGTTAACTCCCTGGGGTTACTTGTGTGTTTTGGCAGAAGTGTTTCAGATTAACTTCTGCCTCCTGTGAACTTCTTCAGATCTACTTCTTATGGCTGGTTGTGTGTGCACACGTATACAAACTGCATGTGTACAGTGATGATGAGATGGGGGGCTTCAGTCCTTCTGGTCACTACTCGTGCCTTCAAAATAAGGTAACAAAAGCTTGTTCTTCTAGAGTCCCCAAAAGAAGCTAAAGGAAATAAACCTTCACCGCTGCCTGTTCAGGCAATGAAGAATGCTAAAAGGAAAACAGAGGGAGCAAAAAGAATGAGTTCAAACAGCCCTGTCAATGGGTAAGGCTTTCATAAAGAAGCAGCTTCTTATCCACCCCACCCCCCCCCGACTACTTTAAGCAAAATAATTTACTGTTTGTTGTCTCTTGCAGTGTTCAGAAGGGAAGAGAGAGCAGAAGTCGAAGTGGAAGTAGAGATCAGAGTTATTCAAGATCACCATCCAGATCTGCATCCCCTAAGCACAGGTGTGCACTATGTATAAGAGCAGCATGTTGTGAGGAGCTCCCAGGCTAAAATGTCACAGAGTGAGCTTTGGTAGCCTCTCAACCTATGGGACTGTGAAATAACATAACAATATGTGCTGGTTGTTAGAACTCCAGAAGCCTCATGGCTCAGAGTTGACCTGTCTTGGCTCGCAGGTCAAAGGAGTTGCAGTATCTGACCTTGTCCTGCCTGTGCCAGACAGACTGAAAAGAGAGTGTAAGCATGTTGGGACATATTGGAATGTCAGCCTGCTCATTGGTGATGTGTCCCCCCATGCAGCAGGGTGGTTTGTTGATTTGGGGCTTTTATGTTGGAAGTGGGGCATTTGTGGCTCCAACCTTCAGTGAGTTCTGTTCTTGCTGAACTGTCCTGGAGTTGGGAAACCATTTTCTGCAGTGGATGAACTCTTGCCTCCAACCTTAGTCCTATTGGCAGTTGCTTCTGCAAAACTTTAATTTATGAAATACAAAATGATCCTGTTTTGTATCTGGGTGAGAGTAGGAGCAGAGATTCATGCCCTTGGCTCAATGCAGGTCTGACTTCTTAATTCAGCAGTCATGCCATTGGTTTTGGGTGTGAACTGATAAAAGCCTGGCTTTATATTAAAGTAAATGGAGAAAAGACCAAAGCTAAAATCTCCTGATTAAAATTCTTCAGTGTTGAGTTCAAAATTGTGTTTTAGTCATTATCTGAATTTAATGAAACATCTCTAAAATCTGTTTCTGTTCTGCCTTTGACTTTGAAGTTCAGCAAATAACACTGATACTCGTAGAGGGGAAAACAGAGTCAGAAAGGAGGATTAGCTCCAAACTTGGGTGTTTTAGTGGCTGTAGTTTTGTAACTGAAGCAAGATGAGTAGTTTTACCTTTTGTCTTATTGTTGGCACCATTTTATGTTTTAGCTATTGATGCGTGTTTTGTAAGTAGTAAAGGGAAAACCCATAAATCTAAAGCTGAGCTGTGATGCTGAGCTCCAAATGGATATGGATGTCTGAAAATCAGTATTTGTACAGTAACCAGATGTGCTCAAGTCTAGGAGACATTAGTTTTCATGGGATACTGCACAGTGGAGTACAGAATCAAACACCTGATCTCAAACTGTGCTTGCACACCTTGGCTCTATAAGGAGAAGTGTTTGTCTATTGGTAGTTATACCAGTAGGTGTGTGTGTGTATTGTGACTACATTCAAGTGCTAATAGCAGTGTGGAGTAATTCTATTTAATATTGAGCAAGTGATGCGTTTTCTTCACTGTTCTTTCTCTTTCCATAGGAAAAGTGAAAGTTATTCCACATCGAGCGGCTCCAAATCCCACAGCCGTTCCCGGAGCCGCAGCGACTCTCCCCCACGGCAATTCAACCACAGTTCCAGCTACAAAGGTTCCAAGGTGAGAAGTTACAAGAAATCAAAAGACTACAAATACTCCACACACAAGCCCCGGAAGTCCCGCAGCAGGAGCTCCTCACGTTCCCGGAGCCGATCCCGGGAGCGCTCCGACCATTCAGGGAAGTACAAGAAGAAGAGCCACTACTACAGGAACCACAGGCACGAGCGGTCGCGCTCCTACGAGCGAGCAGGTCACCGCTATGAGCGAGAGCATCCTGGCCACAGCAGGCACAGGCGGTGAATAAAGCAAAACCTTCCTTCCTTCGGCATTTAAGCATTTGGTCTTCGCAGTGTAGGGTTAACTTGGCTTGTAACCCACCCAGCTTGAGTCCTGTCCATTCTGCTGGCAGTCCTGTACTTCCTGTCATGAATCCAAAGGGAAAAAAAAAAACCAATTAATGGGACATGATGATATGAAAGACTTAACCTGGTAAATGTCTTTTGGTGATTGTTCTGCTGGAGTGTCCCCTAATAACACTGCAGAACCTGTCTCTGGATGCTCCTATGCCTGCTCTTTAGTAATTCCCATACTGTAGTGCAGTGGAGTGTTACTTGGGACTTCCAGTTCTGCAAGCAGGACCTGTGTTGCTCAGTAGGTGGAATACTGTGCTGAAGAGTCCTTTGCTGTGGAACTAGAAGGCCCAAGACAGTTCATAAACCCTGTTGGAGTGGCTTGGTGCTAACAAAGCTGTCTTTTCATACTGACTCAATTATGTTGTACAAATGTAAGGTGACTTTTTTTAGACCTGTTGCCTATATTAGGTTATATATGTGTATATATATTTTGCAGTGTTACAGTACAGTATGGGAATATGGCCTTATTAAGCCCTTACACTTTATCCACGATGTAAATAAGCATTTGTTTAATACAGGTGGAAGATATATACAGAAAACTCAAAACTTGAACTCTATCAAAAGACTTGTGTAGAAAATTCTGATAAATGTGAAAGTATTTAGCTCTGTGTATTGAGAGTAGTATATTTTTATCTGTGCAATGCTGTGTGCAGGCCACCAGCTCCTAAGACATTTCCTATATCTACATTTTAAGTGGTTTGGAATTCTTTACTCAGGATCTTTGACACTCTGAAGAATTAGTAGTTTGTCAATCTGCATGCTTGTTGAAGAACAGAGCATTTACAAAACCAATAGCAACCCCACCACACAGCCCAGTAGTATCAGTTCTAGTGGTATATCTGAGCTGTTACTCTCATGCTCCCTGATTTCATTAAAGTATTTGATTTTCTATTACACTTACTTGATAGTAGTTTCTTATGAGCTTATACCACTGTGCCTACTCATAAGGAAAGAAATTTGGTGCTGAATGATGGTCAAATTGTAGTAATTTAAGACTAGCCTAAGCTGTTACGCCCTGAATGTAGGTGTAGTAGGTGTCATGCTGGGCCCATCCTGGAGGAGCAGACTGGTGCACTGTGTGAAACAGGCTGCTGTTAATGGAGCCTTTTGAGCTCTGTGAGTAGAACCACTGCCTGCTGCTTAAACTTCCTCTGTCTGCTCTGGGGGAGTGAGATGCCTGAGGGGTTTTGTGGCTGATGCAGGTGCCTCAGTGTGACAGTGACTCCTCTTAACACTTCTTTTAAACCCAAACCAATCTCATGGCAACTTCAGTTTCAATATGGAGTCAAGGCAGCTGAAGGGATTTGCTGTCAGCCTTTAGCCAGCCTCTAGTCCCATTCCCTGTGCTGGAGGCTGTGTAGGGTTTTTCTGTGTAATTACCAGATGGCCTGTTTGTGAACTTTTGCTTTTGACCTCTGACATTGTATTGTGTAACAGGAATTAATTGTTTCACGCAACAGTTACCTGTTCTGAATGCATCACTACTGCGTAGTTCCACTGGGTGCCTCTGTTTCTTGTGCAGGGGGAGGACTAGTTATGTCCTGGTGACCTGGTAGTAGTGGTTGGTTTGTAGTGCTTTAGTATGGTTCTGATTACATTTCAGCTGAGAAAAGACACCTAAGTGGGACAGGCAGCAGATCCAAGGAGAGCTCGTTGGACCTTCAGCAGAACACTGCTATAGAGTGTGAGTTAATCTGTATCAACCTTAACTCAGCCTTTACACACAGATGGAAATGTCATTATTTCATACTCAGTATGTTAAATAGTTGAGCACAAGCCGAGATATTAACACAGCTCACACAGAATGATACAAAAAGGTACTTTGATCTCTTAAAATATGAACAACCTAAAGAAATAATGTTTTCTAGATAGCTTCTATTTAAAGTCTGTAATTCTTACTACCTGTTATTTGTAGCAGGTCAGCTTTAAATCTGTTTACTCATTCCAGTTCTCAAAGACAGTATTTCACTGTTTAATTACTGTGTTCTGCTCTGCGTGCTTTGGAATTGCCTCTTGTCCAATTCATAAGATAAGCAACACATGGAGGGACAGGGACAGGCTTCACAGCTGCAGCTTCCTTCTGGAAGAGGAATTCCTTGAAGAGGAATTACCTTAGTTAAGGCTCAGTTCTGCTAGCTACAGATGTGGCCTTCCTCCAGTGCAGGTTGCACAGACAAGGATAAAGGTAAGACCCAGGCTACGCTCACTTCTCTATATGAACATAATGTCACTTGGCATAAAATTAAGCATCTGTATGCTATAAGGTACTGTGCTCATGTACAGCTCCGAGTCAGGAGTGGTTGCCTTCTAGTGCATGTGTTAAAATCAGAGAGGAAGAATGGAAGGAAGTGGGTATATTTTTACATTAAAGTGGTTGTGTTCCGAAACAAAAGGGATTCTATTACAGGTTTGAAAGATGTCCTGTTGTAGAAGAGAACAGTCTGTCTTTTCCAGCAAGAAGCCTGGTACAGAGAACTGCACAGAACATCTTGGCAAGGAGGTGGGCTTGGAGAAGGTCCTTACAGTAGCTAGGAAGAGTGTAAGGTGGAACTGCTTGGAAAAGCTAAGATTAAAGAGCCATTGCGTGTATTTAGTGGGGATTTACAAACAAGTAGTTCAGCATTTACTGTGCTGAGTGCTTACACCTTGAGTGTTAAGTTTTGCTCAGGGAATAAATGGATCACCATTCCAAAGCAGTCAGCACTCAGTTTAAGCCCTTCGTAGTAGTCATCTTGGGGCCCTTTGAATTGAATTCCTTGAAATCAGGAATCTTGGGCACTTTGTGCTTGGGCACCTCTCCAGCTGATCCCAAACATAAGATCCACCAATCCACAAAGGTTTGAGAGCTGGAAGGTGCCTTTATCCACCTTAAAACATAGCTGATGACTCTGAATTTCTGGTCCTGGTAACCTGTGGGATAATGAACAAACCACAGAGGTGCCAATTCCAACTGATCCCTGGGACATCACAGAGCTGTGGCTCATGAGCAGCTCAGCTCCTTGGCACATGAACTGAAATGGGCAAGCTTCCAGCTTCTGGGGTGTGAAAATGCTTCCAAATGGATGAACATCTGTGGTGGGTTTGATGTGAGCCAGCCACAGGGAACTGTTGTGACAACTCAGGAAGTGTGTGCTGCTGGCAGGCAGCAAGCCACAAGGCCCAGGGCTGGAGCTGAGAGATCATTCTCTTCTCTTTGGCACCAGATAGCACTTGTTCACTTCATCTTTTGTAAGCACTGTTCCTGTGGTAGGTGTCAGGTGGATGATGGGGCCCAATGTGCTAAAAGAGCCTGGAAAAAAAACGGGAATCAGCTCAATCTGACAATGTGAAGTCATTTGGTTGTTCCTCACGTATCCTTAGTGTCCTCTTACAACCCTGCTTTTTGTCTCCACGTCTGATTGTTGGTTGCTTTTCCCAGTGCTTCCTACATAGCTGATGGGAACAAGGCTGCCTTTTGGCTTGTTAGAAAAGCCTTCACCTTAGGCACATCTGAGGGGGTAGCAATGAAAAGCACTGGGGTCTTGCAGGACTGTGGTGCGTTTTGTGACAGTCTGTGCCCTAACTGTGATATTGAACAGGCAGGCATCCTGCACGTGAGCTCTTGGTGAGCTTATGGTGAAGAACCTGCTTTTTGAACCTTTTAATTCAGCTCCACTTACTAGGAAAGCAACTAGAACTTAATTAAAAGGTTCAGAAGGCAAGAGGACAACTCTAGTTCTGGTGGTTACAACCCACAGAAATCTGTGTGTATCAGGTTGGAGCTTAGGTTTACCTAACTGAAGTTTAAGCAGCACCACGTTTTTATGCCTGTGCATGCATATACAAGTCTCAGCTTTTGAGGTGAGTTATGACTCCTGTTTTCTGAACATCTGAAGGTTGCAACGTGGCTCTTTCCCATCAGAATCCCTTGGGTTACTCCTCTGTGATCTCTGGTGTTCACATGTAATTCCTTATGGCTGTAGAGAGGTTATCTGGCTTTGAAGGGACAGTGCTTACTGAAAGCTAACTTAGACTCAGGCTGTGCTTCTCTTTGTTCAGATAAAGCCATCTCCCTGGTCTGTGACACAGCCTAGTCCTCCTTCCTTCTGGGAAGTTATCCTTTAGGCTTCCTGGCTAATGTTTCCTCTACAATGGACCCCTCAGCTATGAGTCCAGTGGGCAGTGGAAGGTCACTCTGTGGGTCTGCGTTTGTATCAGCAGAGGGTAAACCAACAAAGCTCACCTCTTTGAGGTGAGAACTACTCCTTCAGATACGGAATAGCATCCAGCACAGCCCATGCCAGACAGGTGATGCCAAGATCCCCTGTTGGGTGAGCCAAAGATGGGAATCTGATGATTGAGATGACCAAAGAAGGGCTGGAGTCTCTTACCACCTCTGATGGAGTCACGTCTGCAGAACCAAAGCAGCTCCTGGCTTTGGTTTATGGCAGAGGATGCTCTTCTCGTGTCCAGCTTCTCAGAGTCTGGTCTGGAAACCCGCTGACCTTAAGGCTGTGGATGGGTGATTCAAAGCCATTTCATTAGAGGGAGTGTCTGGTTTAAACCTTACTCTGCTTGTTTTCCTCCAGACTATCACTCTAATGGTAATTCATAGTTCCACAAACACTATAAATATTCTGGGATGTTCTTGGATGGAAGAAGTGCCAGAGACCTAAAAAGATTATCAAAACTAGCTTTGCATCATGTCCTGCACAGAGGCAGACTGAAGCCAAAGAGGGGCTGAATCAAGGGAATCTAGTACAGAAACTCCAAGTAGCAATTCCTGGAGGCACTGCTTCACCCAAAAGAAAAAGGAGTATTTTCTCCATTGTCCTGCTGAGTAACTCCTCTGAGAGTTGCCAAGCAACCCTTGTTTTTACTGTCTTTAAATGTAGGTGAGAAATTACTAAGCCAAGCAATTCTGCCTCTGGTACCTCCAACTCAACTCGGGTAGAGATAAACAGCACAAGAATTTGGCTTCTTCGAGTGTGGTTCAAACAGCCTGCTGAAATCTGGCCTTGGCTTCAAGTTAGACACAAGTAGGGCTTGAGGAGCTGTAGTGTGCAGGACTTGGTGCAAGGCGAAGGGAAAGGACATGGTGAGAATACAGGAGTGGGGCTGCACAGCTTCAACTCCAGCTGGTGGAAGAGAATCTGTGTATGGCTGTATGACTGGACCCTGTCCCAGTTTTCCCATCTATAAAAGTAGAGGAAGCTCTTCCCTGTGAGGGTGCTGAGGCGCTGGCACAGGGTGCCCAGAGAAGCTGTGGCTGCCCCATCCCTGG
>JBCJKH010054582.1:0-11573 GCA_039877255.1 Loriculus beryllinus
ACACAATACTCCAGGTGAGGTCTCAGGAGAGCAGAGTAGAGGGGCAGGATCACCTCCTTTGACCTGCTGGTCACGCTCCTTTCAATGCAGCCAAAGTGAAAAAGTGGTAATATTGTCCTAGACATTGGAGGGGACGGGGAAAATGTGCTGATAAAAAAAAAAAAAAAGGCTGAGGTCTGTTCATGGGATATAGTTTCATCACTGAAATAATTTATAGTAGTAAAAACTTAATGGGCACCACTATCCTTACCTGCACCTTTCTACCATCAATTCTTATTTCAGTGTTTCCTAAAACATTGAATGTTATGCTATTATGTTCCTTGTTTCTTTTCATCTTTGCACTCATCACATGCAATTCCTAAAACCAATGAAAAAATTTGATAAAAGGATTATCAAAATTAGCTGCCACATATATTCACAGTAAAAGTAATTTTAATGGTGTGATTTAGCAGTACTGGCTGATTGATTGTGTTTCTCACTGTTACCACTATCTATGGCCAATCCCTTTTTGATCAGTAATTGCTAAGAGTAATCCATCTTTCTATAGTATAATCAATGCTTCTCATAAAGAGAGAGCTTGACTTGAATGTTGTCTCCTATGTGCTTGCTGTAAAAAACTGCCTGCGTCACAAAACTCAAATGATAGGTTTCTCTGCTTTTGAACCATCAGGACAGTCTTTTTCAGAGGAAATCAGTTTCCCTCAAAACTAGGTGTGCCTCGTCACTGCTGACCACTTCCTGTCTGCCCAGGCCCTGGCCCTGCAAAGTGATGGGTCCTACCACTTCCCATTTAGTGTGCAAGGCTTCTTACAAGCACTGCTTTCTGAATTATTTGCTTTGCCCAGCCCCACAGATTCTGATGAGATCAAGGTCCTGAGATCCTCAGACTGTATATTTTGGCTTCTAGTGCAGAGCTATGTGACCCAGTTACAATGCATTTTACGTGACCTTTTGAAGAACCAAAACATATTTTTTGGACTTCAGGTAATGATCCTACTAGGTGTTTCAGATGTACTTCAGGTTGATAGAATAATAGGTGCTCTCATTGATGACACTCAAAACATTTTGCCCCACAACACAGAGGCTACTACTACACATACTTTTGATAATTACAGTAGTATCAGAAGTTTGTTAAAATATTTTTTCTGCATCTTACCAATTGAAAGAAAATACACTGGACTTTACAAGCTGTTCAAAGAAGCTGTTCTCTAGTTATTATCAGGAACTATAGTTTTCAGACTAAAAGCAAAATAATCAGGTTAATTGAACTCATCCACTTAATCCTTAATTACAGAGGAAGTAAAAATGAACAAAACAATATTCAGTTTTGGAGAAGCCTTTTAAAGATGAAGAAAGAGTTAGAAAACTGATATGTTGCTACTAAATAAGGCTGACACAATGAGACATGATACTGTAAGGCTTTTAGATGAAACATTTAGCTAGTTTTGCCTGTGTTTGATTTTTCTCATGCAATTATTCAAGTGCTTTTGGTAGTAAGTAACATTTTTTTTCTGTTACATGGTAGTAACATATGTTAACACAACCTTCTCTAGAGCGTAATCTCTTAAAATCATAGTATCAAAAATTAATTTAGATTGGTAGGGATCTCTGGAGGCCCTCTGGTGCAATCTACTTGTCAAACCAAGACCACCTTTACAGTTAGATCTAGCCTTAAAGTTAGATCAGGTTCCTCAAGGAACCTAAATCCTGAATCCCGTTTTGAATACCTCCAAAAATGGAGATTCCACAATCACTTTGAGTATCCTTATGGTTAGAAAAAAAAAAAAAAGAAAAAAAGATAATATTTAACAAATGCTTCCCTTGCTTCCTCCTTACTGATAATGCAGGTTTAGGATGCCTCAGTCAAGGAACTACATTTATTTTGTCCCTCTTACATGTACCTCCGGAACATGGTAAAGTCCAGTGCATTCATTCCATGGAGCTCAACATCACAATTGTGTTTTGCTGTTCTGAGAATAGTTGTCTTGCTTTCTGAACTCTTTACTATATAGTGGAAGAATGAGAAAGAGAAATACAAGATATAATCAAGCCCTACAAAACCTGATATGCTAAGAAGCCATGATAATATATTATAGTGACAAGTTTCTCATTGATCCACTTAAAGGGACACTGACCTTTAATATGAATGTGCTTAGCTACAAATGTCATTGGAAGAGACTACAATACTTAATCTTCAGTGACATAAAATCTGCATGCCTACTGTGAAAAGAAAACACAGACTGTATTGAAGAAATGTAGCCTTAATTGCATCATCTACTTGTCAGGAGGCTCTCACCATTTGCTATTATGAAAAATGGAGATTAAGAGTATTGGCAGGCCAAAAGGCTACTATTATTCATGTAAAGACATTACTGTGAAATAAAAAATAACCAGATTTTTGTTGCAGACAGGAAAGGTGGTTAAATTATACATGTTTATTTCAAGAGATTAGTATCAGGATGCTCTGATATAAAATGTAAAGTACTAACACAATACTTTACAACAGTAAACAGAAAAGGTTTTATTGATTATTTTACCTGCCTAAAAAGGACATAACTTTTATTCAGAGATGCTGAACATGGCTATCTGTGCACAAATACACCACAAAACCATTTTTTTTAAGAGTCACAGGTTCTGAAGTATAAAGGGTTTATGGCTGTGCTGGTGCCCAGATGATGGTAGCAGGGTGCTGCATGGGTCGTTTCCAGGAGAAGTAGGGGCTATCCTGTGCCAGACACAGCTGGTTCCAACTGACCCACCACGGGGCACAGCTTAGCCCAACAGCCAACACGGCAGTGTCTCTGGGAAAACATATTCAAGAAAGGGCACATAATGTTGGGGGGATGGAGAGGAAAAAACAAACAAACAAAAAGAGTGAGAAACAACCCTGTGAGGAACAAAGAAAGGAATAAAGAGAAGGAGGGGAAGGAAAAACACACAGTGGAGAAGGTAGAAAGTGTGAGGAGGCAGGAGCACGAGACAAGCTGCTGTGTGTGGACCACAACCCACTCTGATCCTACACCACTCAGCAATGGGGCGGTAGATGAATTCTTAGTGAAGCTGATCTGGGGAAAGTAGGAAGGAAAGGTGTTGCTTTGATGTTTTCATAGGAAATGAATTTGTTTTACTTGAGTCTTATTTATCCAATACTGTAATTGGCAAGCAATTGGTCTTACTGAGAAGTGGGACTGAGGGAAGAGTTTGGTCCTTATTCAAGATTAACCCACTATACTGGCCAATGCCCAGTTTGGGTAGTTAGAGTAATTTCCTGTATCTAAAATTACTTGCCTATTTTACATCAAGATGCAACTATTAAAGCCTACGCATGAAACACTGTGCTACCAAGTTGCTGCTCCTCCACCAAAAGCAAAACCCAAGAGAAGCAAAAACTAAGAAAGGTGAGAGGTGGATGAGTTGTAGTGTTATTCAAAGGATGCATGAATTTACTCAATCAGCTAAGACTAAAAATCTATTTGGATTACCAGTATCGGTTGCCTCTTCGTTTTGTTTTGGGATTTTTAACTTAAATGTAATTTTATTCTTCTTATTTGGTCCTGTTCATATCAATATATGTGTATACAT
Organism: Loriculus beryllinus; assembly: GCA_039877255.1. Taxonomy (NCBI): domain Eukaryota; kingdom Metazoa; phylum Chordata; class Aves; order Psittaciformes; family Psittacidae; genus Loriculus; species Loriculus beryllinus. Next base: position 3,583 of record JBCJKH010054582.1, read on the forward strand.
ATGCTAATATTGTCTGAGGAGACAGTAGGAAGTTATAAGTCCTTATAGACTTAAAAAGTACACAACTAACACTATAATGCAATCATTCCGGGAAGGTAAAAACTGTTCACCACTGCTAGGTCAAGGTAATGAAGCAGATGAAATAATAATGATAGTTGAAATGATACACAGATTATGATGAGGTGTAACTTTACAACATTGAAAGTTACCTCCTACACAGTTAACTAGACTCTTTTAAAGCTGACATGTAAAATTTGTTGCAGGGTATGAAAAAGAGTTGGCTGCAAGACTGTTTCCATCTGACATGTTGAAAAATGCAATCCACTCAAGTTTGCTGGTGTGTAAATGTGAGATTCATAGTCTGTATGTATTTCATATGACAGCATTGATCATGTGTTTCATTTTTTTGTATTACATTTAATGCATCTCATTCCAAGAAATTACCAGAAGTAATGTTTATGCACTTATTCTTCAGCCACTGTTCTGAACCTATATGTTGTTATGACAGGGTAGGTCTTAGAATGGATTACATAGAGACATCAAATTTAAAGTAGCAGATATCATTTTCTCAAAGTGGTACTATAAGTCATAGTCTGTTATAACACAGAACAGAGCTGAACCTAGTGCAGGGAAAGCTACACAAACTAATTAACATCATTCCAAATGTTTTTGTCAGTCCTAATAAACTAAACCATAAAGTCATACATAAAAAGTCATGTAATGATTTAATGATCCCAGAAACTCACAGCATGAGCTAATATAAATTGCTGTAGTGCTTTCATTCAACTTTTTAAAAAACTTTGGCTCTCTGATAAACATAATTTATCAAATAATATGGTCTGAATGAAAGAGATATTCATAAATATGTATAAGAAGATAGTCATATTTATTATTCTGCTAATGTCAGGTATGCAAGAATTAGAATTACTTCAGCCTGTAACAGACAATTGAGATTGTTAGGAAGATCTATTAGACTATAAGAGAATTGTTAGAGACTATTATACACTTACTAAACATCACGTGGAAGTCTGAAGTATTGTCAAGAACAATTCCTTTTTTTCCGTAAAAGGAAGTTTTCTCCTCTGTTTTTGTAGTCACAAAAGCAAGTAATTTCCATGCTAGGAATGGAAACACTAGTTACATCCTAAAGGCAGCACTGTACTTAAGATATGCAATCAGTAACATTATCAGTAGAGGAGCAGATGCTTGGTTTTCCCAATGCCTGCAGTGAGTTTCATCACTCAATATTCTGAAAATCCATTCTCTTTGTTGCATGGTAGATACAGTAGGCACTGAGCTTCAGAATAGCTTTGAAAATTTTGAGCTAAAGTGTAAGTCTCTCCTTTGTCATAGACTGTAATCTTTCATATTGTATCATATTCATTCCCCCTGGACCAAACTATATCTAAGCTGACTGAACTCAGTATAAGTGAAATACTGTCTTTCTGTCATGATAGGGGATTCAGCTGTAGGGGAATATATCTGTGAGGTATGGGAGTAGGGGTAACTGATTTACTTATGTTCACTCCATTGCTTATCTGTCAGTCAGGGCTATGACTAACTCTACCTATGACAACATGATCAAAACCAAAACAAACCCACAATATACATGAGTTGACATCCATATTATTCGTACTCTTTCATACTCTACACCTTTCATGCCTTCATTCAATCCACTCAGACTTCAGAATCTGGTACAGAAAAATAAATTGATGTATTATGATTACCACTACTTCAGAACCAGAAAAATGATATTGGGGATGGGACATAGCATTGCTCTTCTTCGATATGCCTAAGAACACAGTCTGCGGTGTGTCCTGTTTCAGTGGCAAAAAAAATCTGTAATGACTTGTCCATGTAAGCAAGGAGTAAATTCCTACTTCCTTTTCAAATCAAGGAGGAAAAAGGAGAGGAGCTACACTTCAAGTTATAAACCTCTCTGAAGTTTAATGAATCCTGTTCTTTTTGGTTTAAAAGCTTTCTTCTCCATCTTTCACACTTCATTTTAGCAATCTCTTTTCACTCCAAGCAACTTTTAACATAGCTGATTCCAGGTGTTATTTTTCACAGCAGCTACCAGGGAAGAGACTCATATAGTCTCAGAGAGCTCACTGTGATAACATATATGAGCCACCTGGCAGGAGCCTAGGAAAGGTTAAAGAAAACTCTAATCTCTCCTTGATATGACTAAAATAATTAGAAACAAATGCTGTAACAGATTACCTCAGGAGCAGTCTCAGAAGGAGCTGTTGAGATTTTAAGCTATGGTGAAAAGGTGCAATAGGAGGAAAATTGTATGCTACTTCATGAAGTAGGAAGCAAACTCAGAGAACCCATGCAAGATAATAGGTAGAAATAGTCTTTTGCCACTTAAGCTGACCTGTACAAGACACCTGAAGGAGAATAAAAGCTTTGTTTTTTCTTCCAAGCTTTCTAGAAAGGATCTGGGCCTAAAAACCAACAGATGTCTACCTTACATTTCTGAAAATCTTTACTAGTTCCGTTACCTGAAAGTGCTCTTTCTTTCACAAGTGGAAAGATCACATACAATGGGAAGACTGTTATACCTGACAGGAGATGGTTATAGCTAACTGCCATACGAAAGATGAGAACAGATCACACACTAAAGCTCCTATAGAAATTTTTGCTAAATGTGCATTTAAATTCAAAGAAGACTAAGGTCCTGAAAAAGATTTACTAGCCTGTAGTTAGATACTTGGTCCAAAAATGCTATTCAGCTGAAAAAGAGTGAGCATTTAGTGTTGACTGATATAATACCATTTTTGCATGTGGTCATTAAAAAAATTTGAGGTGGCTAAAAGCAATGAAAACTGCTGTCTTTAGATATTTTTTGGTGGGCATAGGTAAGCATTTAAAACATTTAGTTTAGTCAGGAGTAGAACTTAGTGTCTTATGCTAACTCTTATTTAGATGAAAGACCTTGTTAAGTGCCAGTTTGGCATCTGGTCTGCATTTCTCACTGCTAAATTTGTTGCGGTTTTGAGCATGATGATTGGCTGATCTTAATATATTCTTCCAACACTTTTCAAAAGGAAAGTTTAGACTCAAATTTTACCCATAAAATTTATTCTCACTGCTGTCATTTCAAGTCTAGCTGTGTGATCTAACAGAATGCGTATTTTTTCTCTCTTTAAGAAGTGGTAAATACTTAGTGTCAAATAGTTTAAAATATAAAGATGGCATCCTGAAAGAAGTACTCTCATAAAGCAGCTTCTCTTCGTCTAGAGAGAATATGGAAATCTGTAATTCCACTAAAATAACTCAATCAGAACATTCAGAAAAATAGAATTTAAAATTACAGATTAAATCAAAAACCATGCTAAGTTGGCAACACGGATGATTAAGTGCAAGTGCAGAGAATGAACTAATCAGTTGACAAGATTTTAACCTTTACAAAAAAAATTAAAAAATCAATAATAACACATTATAAGACAATAAGTACACAACATTGCTAATGCTGAATGTTCCTGAAATAAGAGATTTACATATGGGAGCAGAACCATTTCCATCTCAGTCAAGTGAATCTCTCCAAAAAGAATCCTTACAAGGTTACAGGGTTGTCCCACTGGACCTGTAATGAGTGAGTGCTAGCTAATTTCCCTTTCTAGTCTTCAACTAGTCATGCTTAGTCTTTCTAGTTTGGAAAGCTACATGTTGAGAAAAGGGAATTATCTGTTACAGCTTGCAATTAGATCAGATTTTGGCATGCACCAATGAGTAATTCTGAGTACTCATATGATTGCCAATATTTCCAGATACCCCACAAGTAATACTGTAAAAAACAGAAGAGTATCTCACAGTATGAGTTTCCTACCACCAGAACAAGACCTCTGACCTATGACACAGTGCTAAGGACCCTCTGGGAAGACTCCTCTAGGACATACCATGTGATACTTAAAATTGTCTGGGTACCTAGAGGTTGCACATCTTAATAATAGTTCTTCAAGAGTCCTTCATTCACTGTAACTGAAGCACAAGCTGATTGGTACACAGGTTTTTTAATAAATTTTGCATTTAAATCAAAGTATTTTCCCAACAGACCCACTACTATAGTGTTTTTTCTTTGCATGTTTCACTTTCATTAGCTATGCTGTCAGTTAAATAGTTAGGAAAAATCTTTAAAACCAAATGTACTTATACTATCACAAATCCTGTCCTATCTGTCCTGCCTCCTAGAAATAGGAAAGGATTATCTTAACAATAAGAAGAAGGTGTGAGGTACAGAAAAGGTGAACAAATGACATAAGAAATTCTGTATTCTATTTGCTGTAGAGTTATATTCCACAGAAGTGCAATATAGATCTCACCGACTGCACAAACCATTTCTGTTACTATACAATTTTTTCTCTATTATAGATACCATATCTGGTTTGCTCTTATGAATTAGAAATAATTAAAAAGTCTTAACATGTTTACCTTTACAAAAAAAACCCTGATGTTTATAACCTGGGATAAGTTCAGTATCATAGGAATGCACCAAATTGGACAAAATAAATCCACATTTTTTTCAAATGACATTTATACCTTGGCATGCTACATCATTATAGTAAAATACAGAGGTCTGTGTATATAGGTGAATACATATACATAGACCTTCCATGAACTCACTTTTCTATAGTCTAAACCAGCAACAACCTCCTACAGATACAGAGAAATTCAGCTACACATCCTCTACTTGCACATATGCAATCAGAAGTATGCAAAGCTCTTGCACCACCTGTTTTGGAAAAGAATGGACACTTGTTTACCACCAGTTGACTGAATAGATGTCTTCAGTCTGTTTTATGACAGGCCCTATGAAACCAGTTTTAACTGTCACACAAACATTATGTAATACTGAAATGAATTTCCATCTCATACTCTTGAAATGCTTAGATACAGTCCTAGGCCACTTATTCCCCCTAATTTTGTCTAATAGGCTGAGACCCAACAACGCTAGTTACAGCAGTTGGTACTTTGGGATAATTCGCATTTTATCATTTTTACTTCATAAGGGAAGTGGAGTTTAATCAGCTGGAATCTGAGTTTTCATATCCTCTGTAAAGTTCATTGTACTCCTCAATGATTCAGTTTTGAACTCATATTTTATCTTAAGTTCATTATTCATTTCAAAAGACAAGGCAAATTCTATGGTCTTAATTCAATCAGCTGCTGTTAGCCTGTTCTAAGCTGTGTTACATAACCACACATTTGGAGCTATCTATTGAGATTTCTATTTTAGTCTGGAAGAACGACAGTCAGTCCTAAAGACACACATATGGTACTTTTTGGTTCCTTCCTTCTCTGACCTCTGCTGTCTTTTGCACAGCTGAAAATCCCACAAAGGGGATTCTGTATGAAGCCAAGCAAGGACAAACCTGCTTACATTAGTAAGATCTCTCTGCTTATTCCAGAATGATATTTAATATTTGAAGTCATCATTTAAAATTAAGTCTTTTAATCTTTTTTTGCTTTTAATTTATGTTAAATCCGGCAAACCAGTCAAACTCCAGTGCTTTCTTCTCCAAACATACCTGTACTTTCCTGAGTTTCATGTCTCATCTGTTTTCCTGAACTACCATGACCCTATCTTTATTCCATTCAGAACAAAGGAAATAAGATTAAGAGAGTGACAATTGTTTCCAAGAGAAGCAGAATAAAAGCAGCTTTGCTTATAGAAAGCTAGTGCAGAGAATTCCTGAGCTACAAAGTAAACTTTGAGCCTCTCCAGGATAATTAACTCTTTATCTCTGTAGTGGTGATTCCAGAACCATTTGGAAAGCCACATGTATACTCACAGGAGACATTTATCAATAAAAATAAAAAGGAATAGCATGGAAATAAAAGGAGAATTTTAGTTTGAAAGTCAGAGCTGGATCACTTACAGTGTTTTCCATATCCCAACCTCCTCTTTGAAAAGCAGCAATAATTCTTCCTCATTATCACAAACATTTTAGACAACAGAAGACAGCTCCTTTTGTATTTAGTTCTGAGTGAAACCAGGATTTCTTCTGTGGTCTTCAATAGGAATGGGGCTAGTGGTGTACAGAGCTACCTTGTGTACCTAGGATATTGAAAATTATTTGGATATTTTAAAATAACATCTGCAGAGTCTGTGTCCTCTTTATATATCTTGTTTGTAAGCCTATTTTAGATCAAGGACAGCAGCTAATCTCTGGTGTCTGTATGGTTTATAGAAGGATTTCTAATATAGTAAGTTTTGTCATAAGTGGATAAAGATGGTTTCTTGCTTTTTAAGCTTAGAATATTAGAGATTTTTATCATAATTCTTGTAGTCATTCGCTAGGTTTCTGCCAAAAGTTTGTCTTTCTATAAACATTAATCTAACTCTTTCTATAACTGGCAAGTTTGCTCCCAGTATAAAAGCTGCATGAAATGTTCAGGATTTTCTTTAATAAATTTTGCTTAAAATGTTGTTTTTAATAAAGAATTCAATAGGTCTTATTCTATACATGTTGCCAGTTTCAAAGAAGGTGAAATGTTTTTCTATATTAAATCCCTACATGTTAGTATATCAGAGATTATCAAATTCAATAAGCAAAAAATTTAATGCTTTTCATTATTAATACATAACCAGCAATTAAATAGATTGCTTTGTGATAACTAATAAGTACATATCCCTACTATACCTATCAATGTTTCTGTCAACATTGATTAAATAACAGTAAATTAGGGGATTATATTATGTAGTTCAGCAATAATACAAATAAAGATGAAGAATAAAAAGTATATTAATTTTATGTGATTCTTTTTTTCTTCCTGTTCTCCAAGTTGTCTTTTGTTGTTTCACAGTCAGACTGAGTGAAACAACATGGAAATGATCACAAATTATTACTTTCCTTAAAAGTTTTCTCTCAATTATCTGCTAAAAATCCTGATTTCACAGAACAGTCAAGATAAAAGTTACTTTAATTAAGTATAATTAAATGGATGAGTAGATTCCTAATTTTTTGAAAGATAAAACTCCTCACATGAGGAAGGAAAAACAAAAGCACAGCAAAAATTGTTCTAGGTTATTCTGCTGCTAATACTTACCCATATTCTGATCACTGTACTCAGAATCAAGGATACAAGTTTGATTAGTTGGATGCTGACATGAAGGAAATAATACTTTCATATCTTAGTAATACTGTATATGCAAAAGTTGGTATTTTGGTGCATTAAATAATAAAAATAATTTAAAAAATATCAATTAAAAAAATTACAAGTAAAAGACTTGTTTTCAAGAGCTTAATTTGTTGCTAAAAATGTATGTATCCTCACTCTGTTTGTATCCTAAAAAGACTTATGCTATGTTTAATTCCTGGCTCCATTTCAACACAGTTCAGTTTGACTTCCTTTAATTCAGGTCAGAATGTACTTATCCTGATATACTTTGGTATGAGCAAAAAGTAGTTATGGCTTTATTGTTTTCTTTTTAATAATTCCCAGTACAGTAATTACACTTTAAAGCATGGACCTTCATGTGGAGATGTATGCTGCCTTAAAATATCATGAGAATGCTGTAAGTGCTCACAGACAATTCTCCCTTTCTCAGAATATGATATATTCTCCTTTTATGTTTGAAATATGAAATTACCATAAAAAGAGACTGAGAGCTACTGGTTTAAATCATAGAATCATGGAATCAATAGTTTGGGCTGGAAAGGACCTTAAGATCATCGAGTTCCAACCCCACTGCCGTAGGCAGGGACACCTCTCACTAAACCATGTCACCCAAGGCTTTGTCCAACCTGGCGTTGAACACCACCAGGGATGGAGCATTCCCAACCACTCTGGGCAACCCATTCCGGTGCCTCACCACCCTAACAGGAAAGAATTTGTTCCTCATATCCAATCTAAACCTCCCCTGTTTAAGTTTGAACCCATTACCCCTTGCTCTGTCCCAACAGTTCCCTAATGAAGAGTCCCTCCCCAGCATCCCTACAGGCCCCCTTCAGATACTGGAAGGCTGCTATGAGGTCTCCATG